>CM053792.1:371474076-371654076 GCA_028749045.1 Cupressus sempervirens | reverse complement strand
TCTTGACCTAATGAGTTGCAATCTTCAATTTCTGATTCCAGATCCTTGTTTTGCTTTGTCTATTTTGATCCTTGCTTGATCTAATATGTCTCTCCTTGAAATTCTGATGCTCTATTCTAACCAACTAAATTTTGCAATGTTACTCTTCCTTCTAAGTCTTTAAACACCCCTCTAAACTTCACTATAATTCACCCATACACTTCTCATATTCATACACATAATGGGGTTTCATCCTCCTTTTAAAGGCTTCAAAGGCTTAGGGTTAGTTATGAATCTATGATCAATATTCATTCATCTTTTCCTGCTCAATTCTTTCACTTTTCTTATTGGTTGCATGCCTTCTCCATTTTTCTTATTGGTTGCAAGCTGATTACATAGGAAATATAAAAGATTTGATCTTATCCTCAAGATCCTTTGAGATTCATCTTAAGTCGGCTTCAAAAATGGTTTACATCTGAGTTTGTGAAGATACAAACTCATATGTTGATTTTGTGTTACTCAGCACTTACTAGTTGTTGATGCTTGACACATATAGGAATTTTGTCTCACTTGGCTCCTATTAGTAATTATTTTTTGCTAAGCATCTATACTTTTCTCGGCACCTATAATGACTCAGCATCACTTATCACTCGACACTTGAACTTTGCTCGGCATCTGAAGTTTACTCAACACCTGTTGAATATTTGGCTCAAAAAATACTATAGCTCAGCATTTATATTATACTCAACATCATCTGAAGAATTGGTTAAGTGTGTTGACACTCAATTGTCAAAACGAATCTTGAGACCAACAATCTCCCCCTTTGACATGAGTTGCAAAAACACTTAACTAAGCATTATGAATCTGATGTCTATGAGTATACTACACATTCTATTTGGCATATGTACATAACTCCAAAAAACTTGTTCATAATTTTGTGGATGATTATATACCTCAAAAATTTGTAACTCCCTTTGAGTTGATGTGCCATTTTTGTAACCTTAAGCTAAATTTGTCTCATGCTGATATGTTTGATACTCTTTGCCTTGTCTGCTCTATGTCTAGTGTCGACACCCAAAATTTGGGAAAGACTTAAATCATGAAATTTCAATCAATTAGGACCAAATTAAAGAGAAAATTAGAAGAAACACAATAGACTTTCAAAATGAAAAATCACATCAGGTCATTAATCACCTATTAAATTGACAAGACATAAATCAACTTTAAAAGAGGAAGAAAACAATTCAAATTCATAAAATAAAATTCAAAAAGGGAGGAAAGAAAAAGACAAAGTGTTTAAAATAAATCATTTATTAAATCAATAAAATCACTTTATCCTCACAAGATTGAAAATCTCCCTTTTACCATTTAAAAGAATTTGTAAAATCCTCATATTATCCTAAAAACCAAGTCTATTAGAACCCTCCTCCTGGCCTCTTATGAGATATTTTGAGTTTCAATTTCACCCCCAGTCAAAAGTGAAAATCCTAGTTCTTACCCCAACCCCTTCTGAAATCCTATTTATAGGAGGGAAATCTAAGAGGCAAGGGACCCAAGTTTTTATGCATCTACACTATAGGCATATTTAGACTCATTGTTTTAGCATTTTCATTATAGCAATTTCATAGCATTGTTAGCATCATTTTATGTCATTTAGCATCATTTTGTATCATTTAGCTTCATTTATTACATATTTAGTTCATAGCATGATCATTTCAAGAGTATTTCTAGGATTTGTATTTCACATATAATCCACATTTTAGTCATAGATCTTGAACTTTTCATTGTAGATCTGCATTTTTAGCACCTTCCCATTCTAGAACTGTCACTAAGAGGCTATTCTAAGAGCTATTTTAGTATTTTTAGTTAGGGAGACATGAGATGCTTGTAGAGATTACATTCTACTGATAATATCTTAGGTCTAATATAGTTTTTCATCAGTCCATTTGCTTTTCTATAGTAAGGTTTCATGAATACACATTCTTAACATGTATAAAATGGTGCCCATTGTGGGGCTAAGCTAAAAGCCTCTCTATTTTCAAGTTTTTTAGTATAGATCTATGTTTTCTTGCTATTCTCTTGTGCATATCTGATCAAATAGAGGTTCTAGTACATCCAAGAGACCTCATATTAGCAAGAATAGCATTCCAAAGTCTTTCTTGAGCATAGAAGAGTTGGATCTAATTCTTTTGATGCTTTTGCACTATGTTCCAATGCTTTTGAGAGATATTCTAATGCTTTTGAACTCTATTTTTATGCATTTAATCTTACTATAGTGCTTATACATCATTCTATGATGCATTTGCATTGTTTTGTAACGCATCTACATATTCTTATAGCACTTTTAAAGATTTTTGTGATGCATTTATCATTTATGTAGAGCATATGAAACATCTCATAGAGCATTTAACTTTCTTATAGCACATTCACATAATAGAATATCATATATGAGGTTTTCTATGTCGCATATGAGCATTTCTGTAGTGCATTTGATAAAGGTTGTAGTTTCCTGAATCTAACTTCCAGATCCAAACATCTTTTGCTTATAGGTCCCTTCTATGTCAACACATAAGCTTTTAAATTGTAGATAGTGTAGAATAGGAATGAAGACCCTCATAAATGTACCTAGACTTTGCTAGCTTTGAATCAAGTAGGCGGACCTTGGCTCTTCTCAATTAAAAGTGTGGCATTTCTTAGTTTTTCAAATATAGCTTAATAAGAACATTCAATTTCACTGATTCGATAAAGAAGTGGGCCTATGCACTCAACTCCTTCGAGTTGATTAGAATGCCTAACCTTCCATAAAGATTAGGTCATAGTTGAATGAGGAAAAGATTCCCAAACTCCCAAACCTGTTTATAACTTCCGTTTCTCACTTTTCACTAGGTAGCATAATCTAGCCATAGAAGGGCTACCTCTCGAGTTGCCTTAATAGGGCCAGTGAGAGGGATTGCCCCTAATTTTGCATCCCTAATCAAATGCAAGCCACCTATGTTTGGTGCATAGCTTTCCTCTAGTAGTCTTGCAAGGGTTTGCGCCAAACCTCCCTCGCATTGGTGGGAAGCTCTCTATCACAGGAGAGGTAAATCTAAACACAGTTGGAACACTAAGACCCACCAGTCACTGGCCTTAGATAACCTTGCTAGGAAGCCATTTTTTCATTTTCTAGGTGTGTGCAATTTTTTATTTTGTTTTGATCTCACTACCGTTGTGCTTGAAAGTGATTTAAAATTTAATAATAAACACTAGTGTGGATCATAAACCTTCCAAAAAGACAAACCTCAAATTGGTATTGAGAAACCAAGTTTAAAATGAAGACATTGCTAAACAATCCTTGAAATAGCACATATACTGCATAAAATAGTGCTCCTAAACATTCTTGTAATGCTTTTGATTATTGTTATGATGCATATACCTATAAAAAAGTGCATCTAAGACTTAAAAAAATACATCTTATTTAGGAAATAGTGTATATGAAAGTTAAAATAGCACATCTGAGCATTAAAATAGTGCATATGAGAAAAACAACAACGCATTTGATTACTAAAATAGTGCATCTAAGCATTCCTATGACACATCTGAGCAAAAAATGAAACAGAGACTATATGCAAACATGATACTTGCAAACAAACAATAAATTTGGACACCCTTTTCTGTGCTAGTATTTTACGAAGTCTAAAAATTTTTGTGTTTGACCAAAAACATCTTTTGAAAACAAGCAAAGTCACATCATCATCAACCCAATAGTTACCACTAACTAACTTTGCACATCAAGCCAAGAACATTTAGAAACACACATCCGTACCTAACTTCACAAAAGTGGACCTTACCCTATCAACATTGGCAAACACCTTGTCCAATTTAGCTTGTTGCTACAAATAAATCACGATCAATGAAAACTTTCACTTTTTGAAAAATCCCTAAAAACTAAAAGAATCCAACTCATCTTTCATGCCACCACACAAAAAAAGTATACCAAAAAAATTGAAATGGACCATACCAATAAGTGCTAGGATAGCAAGTAGAACTATCAAACGCATAGAATCTCTAAACCTCCTAAAATCTACCACAGCAATAGATTACACACAAAACAAAGTTACTCCTGAGTCACCTTTGTTTGATCAAAATTTAGAATCCCTAGCCACAATGGGCTCATTTCACACGTGGGATAACAGAAGCATTGAATCTAAAATTGAAGATTTTCAGCGAAATCTCAAACTTGTCGATATCATGGAGAAGATACTAGAAAAATACAAGGAATGCTACATACTCACATTAGCACAACAAGGTGCAAAATTGCTATTTTATTTTAATGTGACCAATCTGAAATGAGATGAAGAATAGTCACCTTTAGATGTAGTAACACAAAAATTGCAAGACTTACAACTAGAAATAGAAAAGAGGAAAAGAGGAAAAATGCAACCTGCAGAGTTAAGCCTTGAAAAGGTGTGTCCCGTACCATTCGACAAAAACATTACCTTCACACATTTTCCTCCAAATGTGCAAATACCAAAGTATGATAAATATTTTGGCATGTCAGATCCACAAGATCACTTGAGGCAATTCTATATTCTAAGCATGCAGTTTGTCCATGACATAAAATACCTAATGCATCTATTTCGTAAGAGCCTTAGGGGGAAAGCCATGGAGTGGTTCTCCATACTACCCTCCAATATTAAAACCTTTGATCAATTGGCCTCCATTTTTATCACCCAATATTCTTATAACATTGAAAGAGAGGTCATAATGATTGATTTATGTAACACAAAATAACTCCTAGGTGAATCATTCAAGACCTTCCTACAACAGTGGAGGCACATGTTTGCTAAATATAATAGAGACATACCAAATAAGGAGAAGATAGATATCTTCATTAATAATCTCTCAAAACTAATGAATTATTGGCTCCAACTCCAAGGGCCTAAATATTTTTAAACCACTCTAGAAAATGTGGCTAAAGTGGAAGAAACCTTGGTAAATAATGACATAATTAAATTATCTAAAGATAGTAAAGGTTTCTCCAGCATTTCCACACAAATTCATAATTCCTCTTATCGGTCCACTGATAAACAGAAACTATGGTGGAGAAACAATAATAAAAACATCACAAATGATGGGGTAGTTGAAGCCAATCATGTCAAAACTCAAACTCAATCCCCTTTAAATCAACCAAGTCCTAGTGTCACACCTCAACAAAATAATGCTTGCCTATTTTATTGACATAACACAAAGACTCCATCTACATCTAACCAACAAGTTTCTTACAATCAAGCTCCTCCACCATGAAGATATTAGTCTTCTGATATACCTAAGGAGTATACACCCATAGGGGTGTCCTATGAGAGTGCTTTACAAACACTCTTAGCCAATGATCTCATGATTTTACCAGAGGCTAGACCATATGAACCCCAAGTCAAGCTGAAATGGTGGAATGAGAAACACACTTGTGCCTATCATCACAATTGGGGGCATTTGAAAAACAATTGTTTCACCCTTAAGGGGGTCATCCAAAAATTAATAAACAATGGAACCATTTAAGTAAACAATCTCTGTAATAATGAAGACCATACAGCCTTCAAGAACCCCTTCATGAGTCATGAGAAAGGGGAATCTTCCAAGGCCAATCAAAATGCACCTTTGCAAACCAAGGTTAATTATGTGCACCACTACAATAATACAATTGGCACGATTTTTGGATTTGATGACACTATAAATGTCATCATAATTAAAGATAAAAATAAAAGACAATCCTCAAATGTTGTCACCGGAGGTCAAGCCTCCAAAATTATCCTACCATGACTAGTGAAAAATCCTAACTAAGAAGCTCCAAGGTCCTCCATGCCCAAGTATAACCTGGTTAACCAATTACTCAAGACTTTGGCCCACATCTCCATTTTTGAACTACTGCAAATCTCCTTGGAGCATAATGAGATACTCACTAAAGCCTTAGTGCCAAATGACCTAGATGTGAGTAGATTCCAAAACATGGTTAGTAATTTAGTTGTTCTTCACTGTGTGTCTTTTTAAGCTCAAGATGACATGTCTATCATACAGCCACAAAATTCTCCTTTGCACATAGAAGTTTTCAACCGTAGGAACTGAGTTAAGAGGGCAGTGGTTGAGGGTGGGGTTGGTCTCAATATTTGTATACTTAGTTTACTAAAAGCCCTCAGGTACACAAAGTATGCTAATGAACCAAGAAAAAAGATTACCATCAAGGCTTATGACGATGAGGAAAGATCCTCCAAAGGCATGGTCATATTGCTAATTAGAGTAGGGCTGGTCGTGAAAGAAACTATTTGTCAAATCTTAGACTTGCAATTAACTTATAACATCCTACTAGGAAGACCATGGATTCATGACATGCAAGCCATTCCCTCTACCTACCACCAGTGCCTTAAATTTCCATACATGTGTCAAAAGATAACCATACTCGGAGATCAACACTTTGTCTAGTATTGTAACTCACTTGTCCCCCATAACAAAGAAGAACCTGATACACTGATAGATGCCAACAGTTAGTCCATAGTAACAAGCACTTCCCACTCAACTAACCAAATGAACAACCACTTATCAACATCAGCTAAGGGTAAAGAGAAAGTGATTTGTTTGGAACCTTCTACTCCTTCACCACCACCATCATCAAAAGATCGTTAAAAACTACACTATGAAGAAATGGATAAATTGATGAAGGAATTTGATAGAAAGTGTAAGTTGCACCGTAAAGGGGTAGGCGAGTACTTAGTCTCCCTATTTGATCCCCCACTCTCTCCAAGGTCTCATGGAAAAATAACTTCCACCCAACCATATTATGTGCATTTTATCAAGCAAGTGGCACACCTCCAAACCTAGTAGAAGACATCAATCAACATAACATTGAAATATCTTCTCACCTACATGGGAAAGGCTTTGACTTAATGCAAAAAATGGGATACATAGGAGATGGTTCCTTAGGGAAAGGGAAAGGGAAAGGAATCATCCAACCTTTGATGGCAGAATTTAGGTCCAATAAATCTAAAACAGGGGGAGGGTATGATGGGTAGGACAAGGCACAAACCTCTTCTACCTTGGTGTGGGTACCCAAACAAAAGGTTAGTTATACCTCGGTAACAACTGATATCATAAATGTGAATTTGTTCCTCTCAAGTTCAGATCCCATGGAAGAATTACCCATAACTATCTCCAATAATGAGGATGATGATGATTCCACTAAATGGGAATTTGAGTCACTATCTAAAGAATCTCTCCATGACAAAGAATGTGATGTTGTCCACATACCCACCTCCAACAGTTTGGCTATACAACGAACAACTCATAGTTCAAGATCCACTTCACCAAGGAATAGAATACATTAGGGTGGCTTAGAAGATGATGAACACATCAAAGAGTTTCACTTTTAAACTTTATTCCCTAACTTCTTTCCAGTAGAAGTCAAAAATGATTACTATGAAGTTATGTCTTTAAACGCCATCAAACCCTTCCCATACTATGAATCCCTTTCCCTAGTCCATCCCAAGCTCATAAACTGGGATACAACCAAACCTCATCATCTCCTTCATTTTGACACTAATCATGAAGTTTTCATCTACCTTAATGTGGTTGAACCATCTCATCAATGAAGAATGGAAGAAGAGCATATAGTTGGGTCAAGTATCAATCACCTTAGTCACACTAGAGCAAGGTAAGCGTCCCACAACCTTATTGACCACCACCAAGTTGTGGCTAATCTTGATTAAAAAATGGAAACAAATAGAAGTGATGTATCCCAAAGTGAAAATCCAACTATGGCAATCGTGGATGGGGTAATTGATACCTTATCTGAACATTCTGAGGATCAAAATTCTATTTTGATTGAACCAATAGAACCAAGAAAAAAGGCACAAAACAAGATTGGCATAGTCCTTAAGCCTAGAAGAAAGGAAGGCATTCGTTGAATTCTTCAAAGAAAGATAGATAAACTTCGCATGGTCTTATGTGGACATGCCCAACTTAGACCCAACCTTAATCCTCCACCATCTTAACATCTCTCCAAAGGTCAAAATATTGAAACAAAAACTCAGAAAGATGTATCCTCATATCACCCTGTTAGTGAAAGTGGAATTGGAAAAATTAATCAGTACCAATTTCATCCGGCCCCTAGCATATGCATCATTGATCTCCAACATTGTTCCAATACCAAAGAAGAATGGTAACATACCCATCTGTATTGACTTTTGGGATTTAAACAAAGCATTCCCTAAAGATGACTTTCCTCTACCTAATATCGACACCATTGTCAATCTCACAGTAGGCCATTCCATTTTTTCACTTATGGATGGGTTTTCAGGATATAATCAAATCAGAATAGCACCAAAAGATCAAGAGAAAATAGCTTTTACTTGTGCATGGGGCACATTTTTTTGGAATGTAATGTCATTTGGGTTAAAGAACACTGGGGCCACCTATCAATAGGCCATCACCACTATCTTTCATGATATGATGCATATCTTCATGGAAGATTATGTGGATTACATTCTTGCCAAATCCCATAGTCAAGAAGAACATCTTCCCATATTGGCCAAAATATGCACTCACCTAGAAGCATTTAAGGCCAAGCTCAATCCCAAGAAATGCACTTTTGGCATCAAATCAGGCAAGCTCCTAAGATATATTATCTTAGCTAAAGGGATAGAAGTTGACCTTGAGAAGGTACAAGCCATAGTTAGTATGCAACCTCCAAAGAACCTAAATCAGTTACACTCTCTTCAAGGTAGGCTTTAATCAGTGCACCAGTTCATTTCTCAGTTGGCAGAAAAGTGTAAACCTTTCACACACTTGCTACATAAAGATATAAATTTTAAGTGGGATGATCAATGTTAGAAGGCTTTTGAAACACTTAAAACCTATTTGATGAACCTGCCTATGTTGGTACCTCTGGTATCACACACAATTACTATTGTATATCTCTGTAATGGATAAGTCAATTGGAGCCCTCCTAGTGTAAGAAAATTACCAAGGAAAAGAATGAGCCATCTACTACATCATTCGCACCTTAGTCAACTATGAGCTTAATTATTCTTTTATTGAAAAAGCTTGCTTGACCATTGTTTTTGCTTTCTAGAAACTACGTCATTATCTCCTGATGCACAGAGTCAAGCTCATCCTCAAGATTGATCCTCTCAAATACCTTCTTAGCAAGACAACATTAATAGGTAGAATGGCTAAATGGGTAATGATCCTAAGTAAGTTTGACATTGAGTATGTGGATAGGAAGGCAATAAAAGGACAAGCCATTGTTGATCAATTGGTAGATGCACCTATGGAAAGTTCCAATCTGTCATGCCCTAATTTTTACAAGGCAAAATTCACAACCACAATTTTTTATTTTTTTTATATTTTTATATTACATGTTGGCACAATACATGTTGCAACTAAGTTCCTCACTCTAGTCAAGTTTCATTTGGGGTTTACGAAATTATGAATAACAAGGTACATCTATATTTCAACCTTAGGATCTGACTCATCATTTAAATTATATTGAGAAACACTACAACTTTCATATTTTGATGTATTTGGTATAGTCTTAAGCTATCTCTTATAGTATCATTATGATTTTAGTAAGTATACACCTTACAACTGACATGCTAAGAAATACATTCTATGTATAAAGACCCCCAATAATGTCTTGTCGTAACATTTAACATCAATAGTTATACATACTAATTACTTGGGGTCCTAACTAACATGTTAATTATGTCATATTTTATCTTCACCTATATATCTTATTACACAATAACACTAGGATGCCACATTCATTGATCTTATTTGTGGAAGATTTTGTACTATGTCTAGAATTGAATATACATATTATTTAGTATAGATATGCAATTATCCTCGTTGATTCTAATATAGTTAGGTATGTTATCTTAATATTCCAAATGGAAGTTATGTATGTTATTTTAATTACAATATGAAGAGAAAAAGGGTAACTAGGCTTCTACCCTAAGTTGGTTCATTCCACTACTAGCTAAGAATTACATAGTCTTAATAGTGCCTTTGATCCGTATGTGATTTTAATTGTAGCTGCCCATTGTACCTTGACTTTTTCTTATATATTATGATTCTATCCTTTCTAATTAGACTTCCAGTTTTTAAGAGACTGAAATAAACATCTTAATTATCAATTTTACATTAATGTTTCCTACATAGCCATTAATAATTGTTAAATCAAATAAAAGAGATCACACTACTTACCTCTAAAATTATTCACCTTACAACTTGCTATCTAAAATTATTAACATTAACTAATTTAACTAGCGTTCTTAACACTAATTTGATCTACTAATTAAAGTCATGAACTAACTTATAAACTAACATTTCTAACTACATTTATTCACTTATCTAGCAATAAAATTTAATTTGGCTAAGTAGTAAACTCTACTATATTCTACTTCTATACTAACTAGCTAACATACTTCCTAATAAATTATACTTAACCCATGCTTTATCGACTTACTAGCCACCTAATCCTAGTTTATTTGTTTAAAGTTAGTCTTATAGTATCCCTATGTTCTAACACAACTCATTTTTCCATATTCCTAAGCCCCTATCTAACATACCTACCACTACTCACTAACACCCCTTTTAACCACTTTATTAGTAATCCCACTAACCAACCACCATAGAAAAATAACATTAGTCAACTCCAACAAAATAAAATCTGCACTTTTCAAACACTAGCACCTAGTCTCCTTTTTACCCAAGGACTCCTTACTACCTTTGGCACTCAAACCCATGTCCTATCTTTCTAACCCTTTACTTATTCCTATGAGCTAGTGCCTAGGAAATGGCAGCCTATCTCCCCTTTATTTTAGTTGACCAAGACTCCCCTTCAAAAGGATGGGCAGTTTTTTCATATGCAAGAGGGAAGTACACCTAACCTTGTCAAGTCTAAGGCAACACTAAAAGGGCACCGGCTACAGTGTAACTTATTTGCACTGTCCGACACTACCCCAACTTGCACGAATGACTACATGTAACCATCCACACATGTCCCATGCATGTATTCATTTCAACACTACCCTATGCCAAATATGGTAGCTGTAAAAAGTGTTGTACATTGCAGTGGCCAAAAAATAAACTCTGCCCCATAAAGTTAAATATTTGTGCCTTTGATTTTTAGTGCTAAAGGTAGAGAATAGAATGAACAAATAAATTTCTAATATTTTAATTGGTTTGACAATTAAGAAATAATAAAATATTTTTTAAAAAAATTCAATAAATATTGTTTATGTTAGTCTAAATAAAATTTATTTCATGCAAAAATATTTTTGTTTTAGTTACTTCACTTTGAATTAATTAACTATAATTATTCTGAGAGAGTCTAAATTTTTTTTTCTATTAAATATAGGAGGACCAAAAAAATAAAAGAACCAAAGAGTTTACGGAGTATCAACAAGGAAGTAAATTTTTTGATTTATAATCTATTAATTTAAGAGTAAAATAAGAGCTCTTGGGAGAGCTTGAGTCCCTTCCTTTGGATTGTTAATTATTTTTATGTAAAATGAAGTCTAAATCATTTAATTATTCTCTTGACTAATGGAACTTTTGGTTGCAAAAATATAAAAAATTCTCTATGAAAATAAAGTTAAAAAATAGTGATTCTTTAGATATATGTGTGTATTTCTAAGTCATAGATTTGTATAAATTAATTTTTTTATACTTTAATGTAAATTGGCTTCTTAATTAAAGTATATTTGTTGATTAATTTATTATAAAAAACTAATTAAATTATTTTTTTTTGTTAGTTTATTGTAAAATATTAGAGAGTGATTAGAAATTGAAATTAATTTCAATATTGAACATTGTGCGCAAGAGATAATTAAGAAATCTTAATTGCTTGTGCCCAATAGATAATAAAGAAATCTTAATAGAAAACTAAAAAGTAAATATTTCATATGTATTATAAAACTAAAAAGTAAATATTTCATAGTGGGATTCTATTTAGCCATTTTAACATTTGATCAGAATAATATAAATTAGCTTGTTAATTTTTTGTATGATAGTTGTTTGTTAATTTTTTTATGACTTTAATAGAAAAAATTTCACAATCAAATAATATCCTAAAATATGACAAATCAATTTTTAAAATTAAATATTAGATATTAAATTCTTATTAAAAAAATTTGAAATTTATAACAAAATTTATTATTAGTAAATTTTGAAATTTATAATTAATAAGTAGTTATTATCATAAATATAAATATAAATCTAAAAATTGTTTTTATTTTAAAAGTTAAAAATATAAACTATTTTTACTTACTATAATGAGTAATTTTATCTAATTTATATTTTTTCCAAAATTTTATTACTTACTAGTATCATAATTACAAATAAAACTTGTTTAAATATATTTACTTTGAAGGACTTAAAATCTTTTTGATTTTGTTGGTTTGTACTCACCAACCTTTTTTTCTCATATTTTATTTTACAAGTTAGATTATATAAAATATTTTTACTTATTATTAAGATCGTTTTTACTATTCTTAATAAGAAGATATATATAAAAGATTCAGCTCATTTCATTTGTCTCATAAGAAAAATAAATTAGAGACACTATTACTTAATAAATATCATAAATATAAATAAAATTTATTTACTTTCTAGATTTGCAAATGTGGGGCAGAGTTGGGGCAGCTGGACGGTGCATGTAGCCGGTGCCCATGTTTGATAGCTCTAATTATTTGAATCATAAATATTAGATTTATGAAGAAGAATTAATTTTTTTTTTAATAATAATTGTATATCTAATATTTAATTAAAAAAATTAATTTATCATATTTTACCTAATATTATTTGATTGTGAAAATTTTTCTATTAAATTAATAAAAAAATTAACAAACAACTGTCATAGAAAAAATTAACAAGCTAATTTATATTATTCTGATCAAATGTTAAAATGGCTAAATAGAATCCCACTATGAAATATTTACTTTTTAGTTTTCTATTAAGATTTCTTTATTATCTATTGGGCACAAGCAATTAAGATTTTTTGATTATCTATTGTGCACAATGTTCAATATTGAAATTAATTTTAATTTCTAACCACTCTCTAATATTTTATAATAAACTAACTAACAAATATAATTAAATTAATTTTTTTATAATAAATTAATCGACAAATATGCTTTAATTAAGAAGCCAATCTACACTAAAGTATAAAAAAATTAATTTATACAAATCTATGACTTAGAAATACACACATATATCTAAAGAATCACTATATTTTAACTTTATTTTCATAGAGAATTTTCTATTTTTTTGCAACCAAAAGTTCCATTAGTCAACATATCACATAGAGAATAATTAAATGATTTAGACTTCATTTTACATAAAAATAATCAACAATCCAAAGGAAGGGACTCAAGCTCTCCCAAGAGCTCTTGTTTTACTCTTAAATTAATAGATTATAAATCAAAAAATTTAGACTCTCCTTGTTGATACTCCATAAATTCTCTAGTTCTTTTTTTTTTTTGGTCCTCTTATATTTAATAGAAAAAATAAAATTAGACTCTCTCAAAATAATTATAGTTAATTAATTTCAAAGTGAAGTAACTAAAACAAAAAGAAAAACAATTTTTTTTTTGCATGAAATAAATTTTACTTACGCTAACATAAACAATATTTTCTGAATTTTTATTATTTAATATTTTATTATTTCTTAATTGTCAAACCAATTAAAATATTAGAAATTCATTTGTTCATTCTATTCTCTACCTTTAGCACTAAAAATCAAAGGCACAAATATTTAACTTTATGGGGCAAAGTTTATTTTTTGGCCACTGCAATGTACAACACTTTTTATAGCTACTGTATTTGGCATAGGGTAGTGTTGAAATGACTACATGCATGGGACATGTATGGATGGTTACACATGATCATTCGTGCAAGTTGGGGCAGCGCCAGTGTTGGGGCAGCCGGACGGTGCAAATAAGTTGCATCGTAGCTGGTGCCCACTAAAAGTGCTTAAGTTTTTTTTGGAAGGCATGGATGGGGAAGAGGGAAAGGTGTTAGAGTAAATAATTAATTTAATAATTATTTATTCTATTTACTTAAGCTTACTTAGGTTAATGCATTTTATTTATTAGTTGTAGCCTAGGAGTTTGTTATAAGTTGTTGACAATACGGGAGTTTGTTCTCTCCTAAGTCATACTTATCCTCTCACCTTGTTCGAGGACTTTCCACCTTATGTGGATGTATGCTTAGTTGTCACACTTATCTCCTAGCGTCTTCTAGCTTGTTCTAGGAGATTCCTGGAGCTCTTTATATTCGAGCTCCCTCATTGTATTTTCAATATCACATTCTCATTGTAAATACATATTTCCTTGTGTTTGCAATATTTTCTCTCTCATGTCTGTTTAGGGTTTTTCCCTTGCTCCATGCTCTTCCTTCCTTGGCTTCCCTTTGACAGGTTTTCGCATGCAGGTGATCTTGGGCATCTTTGGAGTTGGCTTTCATCAACTCCAACAAAAAGTGGGACCCTTTCTCACCCACTTCCCATGCATTGTTTTATTGTTTAGTTAACAAATGATGGTTGCCCAATTATATAGGTAAGAACTTCTAGACTAATTTATTTATTTATTTGTTTATTATTTTATAGTTTATGTCTCTTTCAATTTAATGGGTTGATCCTTGTATGAAATTAGACCTATTTATTATTCTAACAACTTATTCAAAATCATATTGTCTTGATTTTCAAGGAGTTATTTTAAAAAGGTGATAGACAAGACATACCATATTATTTAAATGCTTGTTAATTTCTCTCTAGCATATCCCCGAGTGGATTATTTTATTCAATTGTATTAACTAAGAATTATTTCCACATCTCATACAAATTCCAGAATGTTGAAATTGCATCTATAGCAAGTCTATTTTCTTCCCACAATATACCTCCTTATTCTCTATTGATTTCCTACCTCTAAGTCTATAATATCCTTTATAGGTTATTACTATGAAAATTTGGAGTTACTCTGCATACTTTTCTAGTCTAGGTTGATGATTTTCATTTAACATTTAAACATTAATCTCAATGCAATGAATATACATTTCATGACAAGGTTTTATATGAAACTATCTGCATTTTATGAAGTCTAGAAACCATTTGCTCAAGGATTAACATTTTATTCTTATGCAAATTTCAATTTGAATGTACTTTCACAACTATTATGCAATAGAACTAAATGATAATAACATTCAACAAGGATAATCCTTTCTATCAATACAAATTCTTCCATAATATCGAATTTAGATTTGGCAGTCTTTTGCATACCACACAAGAACATCAAGTCTTTAAAATCCTTGATTGATAGTCCTATCCAACACAATGAAACAACAATACTATTACAATGAGTTCCTCTTCCATGAGACTCTCTTGGAACACCAAAAGGTGGTGGTATCAATATCAAATATACACAATGGAAATACCTTCCACAAAACATGGGTACTCAACCTTTTCGATTGACAATTGAAATGAACAATAACATTACCCTTACAATACATTTAGACTCAACAAACAAGAGGAGGTTTTCTCTTTATCTCAACTCAAATACAATAACATCTCCTTCTCCTATGTGCATGGGGAGACAACAAAAAATAAAAATAAAAAAACTCCAAGTTTCCAAGATCCTCCAAAAGAACCTGCAAATGAGAGATGAAAATGATGAACCATGGAGGCTCACCTCCCAACCTAGGCCTCAAGGAGGCCACCCCCGTGCTAGGGGAAACAAGGTTCAACTAGGATACATTCAAACAACATCACAATAACAAGAACCAACATGAATATGACAATTTAACAACACATCTACAATTCCCCAACCAAGGCTTGCACAATGATTCACAAATGGAATCATAAAGATTGGGTGAAGGTGGGCTCTTCAAGGAGGAGAATTCCATATCCTTGTGAAATAAAAAATCTTGCAATTGCAATATTTCAATAATGCTTCCAAGAAACATGCCACAACAAGGCTATCAATAACACATGCCTCAACAGGGCTATCAATATCACATGCCTCAACAAGCCTATCAATACTTACTCCTCTTCACATATCCTCACTTATACCTCCCATAGAACAATAGAAAGTCATATGGCTTCAATGGAGCCCATACTCCATGAAAACTATTCCCTCTCCAAGAGAAGGATTTCTCAACTTGAATGAAAAGCCCAACTAACCCCTTCACCCCAAGGCTTCTCTTCCCTCCCAAGGGTGAGTGAAGCCTTCACACCCAACACAACACACAATCCACCACAACAAAATCAAGAAACAAAATCAAATGCAAGTGAATCCAACATGCTCATTTACATACACAACAACTACTACATACTAAATGCAAACACATACATCTTACAAGAACATTCTTCCAATTTCCTTCTTTCAACTTTCATGAGATAAGTGAGAACATGGCATGAAGAACTAACCTCTTTCCAAGCTAGGGTTATGAAAAATGGTGATGGAGAGCTTCCCTTCTTTTCTTCCAAGTTTCTCCCTTCAAACCCTAAGTGTCTCTACAATTAGAGAGTGCGTGAACAACCACTAAGTTTGGCACAAGCTCCCTAAAAAGACCTCCACTTCCATCCCCACCTACCCCTCTTACACCCTTGTACCTTTCTACCAATAATACCTTAACCAAGTGGTGGGATGAGGGAAGAAGTCATGTGACACTCAGATTTTCGAATTGGCTTGAAAATGACTAGTTTAGAGGGTCTCCTAAGTCCCCTAGACCAACTTATGGGTATATTTAGATCCCCAACCCATACTACTACCATGTGGGAGACTTATTTTCACCAAAATAACACTTGGGAACCACTTTTAGACTCTCTAAAGTTCTACCAAATTTAAATTTGAATTCCATCATGAAGGTGATTCATCCTAACACTCTCCAAGGTGGGTTAACTTAATTTCATAATGGGATTAAGTTTAGGTTAAGTGACTTCATGCCCAACATCCTACATGACATGCCATTTACACATAGACAACACAAGTTTCAAATGACATAGACACATTGAATACTTTACACATCATGATGACATGTCACTAATTAATCATGATCTTTAACTTATAATACCCATGCACAATCACATTATGAAATAAACACATTACAATGAGGTTTTGAATCTTCCAAAGATTCACCTTGGCTTTACCGTGTTCACATAGGTTTGAACCTTGTTTCCCTGAATAATTTCTATGGTCCATCTTTCTAGCACACTCAACTTAACCATCAATAGCCCAAATGAAATATTATAGAAATACATACAAATAAGTGCAACATCATTCAATATCACATAACTCGCATTAACATATAAAATTAACTTTCATCTAATCTTTTCCATAAAATATTCAAAACATTGCAAAATCTAAATATGTGTATCAACATTTATCTTTCTTAACATAACAAAATTTATGTTCTAAACTCTATCACCATACTTATAATCATGAAACACTGAAGTCATATCTACTAAATCATTGAAACGTATAAAATGGATCTTAGTATGTATGTCCTAAGTGAAAATCACTAATGTGTAGACTTGTTAACTAGCATCCTTTCAATCAAGTTAAACATATCAACATACCTAGCAATATCCCTTTATCACATTACGTGGGGTTTGTGTGTGAGTTTCTATGGTTAATTCCTCAAATTGTTAAAATGTTTCCATAATGATGTCATCATAATTTAAAACCAATTTTTGAATGTAATCATTTGTCTTGTTGTCATTATAACCTACATTCATTGTTGTCCTCACTAGAGTAAATGTTAATTTATCTTTCCTTTCTACCTTGTAGATCATACCTTGAATCTCATGACTAGGTTCTCAACTTGAACATATTAAGTCTCATTTTCATATGGTCTTATCTTATTGACCTAACGTTATTGAACATGTATTACACTTATAATAACCAAAATCTACTTTAGTCTCCAATAGGTTCTCATAACTCATTATTAGTAGCAATAATGTCAATCATAATGTAATTAACTCATAATCATATTTATTTCATCAAGATCTATAATAGGGTACTAGTGTGGGTCTTACACAATCCTATCTTAATTGACTTCCCTGATATGCACATCCTTCAAGCAGAGCCAATAACATGGAAATTTTATTTTGATGGTTCCTACACACACCATGGGTTAGGCACTAGTATTTTTTTCATCATGCCACTTGTGTTACCATCCCTAAGTCTTACAAACTACTCTTCCCTTGCACCAACAACATGGCTGAATATGAAGCTTTGGTCTTGGGTCTCAAGCTGGCTTTAGAATGGAAACTAATGGCCTTAGAATTTTATGGAGACTCCTAGTTAATCATCAATCAAGTTATTGATACTTATTAGAAAAAAGATGAAAAATTGTTGCCTTATAAGCATATAGTTGATGCACTCAATGAATGTTTTGTTCACATTACTTTCAAACAAATTCCTAGAGAAAGGGAAAAAGTAGCAGATGCTATGGCCACCCTGGCCTCCTTACTTCAACTCCTAGAACAACACGAGCGGTATGAGTTCCTAGTGGAAGAGGTGGTTCAACCCGCATTTACTCAACCTGATTCCCTTATCATTTTCCATCTAAACACCCCCAATTCCCTCAAGTACAGTCCTATTCTCACTTACCTCCATGGAAAAATCATTTTTTCTAACCTCTCACATAACCAAAAATGAAAGTTCATTTGTCAAGCCTCCTGTTATGCCTTGGTGGTTGATACACTGTATAGGAAAGGTCTTGATGATACTTTATTTAGGTGTGTCAAAAAGGATGAGTCTAGAGTCACTCTGTAAGAAGTCCATATAGGGATTTTTAGGTCACACTCCAGTGGGTTCACATTAGCCAAGAAGATCCTTAGAATGGGTTATTTCTGGCCAACCATGGAAAAGGATTCTATTGATTTTGTCAAAACTTGTAAAAAATGCCAAATCCATGGTAACCTTGTTCACGCACCAACCCAAGAGCTTAATCCTTTGGCCAATCTATGGCCTTTTTATCAGTGGGGTTTTGATTAGATTGGAGCCATCCATCCACCCTCCTCTAGTGGGCATAAATATATTATCATCCTCACCAAATACTTCACCAAGTGGGTCAAAGTGGCGCCACTTGCCGACTCTACAAGAAAATAGATCTCCTCTTTTATTCTCAACCATATCATTTATCAGTTTCACATACCTCATGCAATTCTCACAAATAATGCCTTGTATTTTAAAAACCAAATAATTGATGAATTATGTGAAAAATTTCACATTATACACCATTCCTCATCAATTTATTATCCCCAAGGCAATGGCCAAGTAGAGGCTTCCAACAAAACTATCATCACCATCCTCAAGAGAAGCATCAATGATACTGGTAGGGATTGGCATTTACAATTGAACCCCACCCTTTGGGCCTATAGGACAAGTGTTAGGATGCCTATAGGTGTGACACCCTTCTCATTGGTTTATGGTTATGAAGCCATTCTCTCGTTAAAGGTTGAGATCCCCTCCTTGAGGGTTACTCTTCAAGATGTTTGATTAGATGAGGATTATAGAGTGGCCTGTCTAAAACAACTAGAGTTGTTAGAAGAACATTAGCGTATAGTGCATGAACATCTCAAAGTGTATCTGAATAGATTATCAAGGCTACAACAAAAGGGTTAAACTTTGTGTCTTTCAGATTGGTGACCTAGGGCTCAAAGAAAACCCCAAGATCCAAGTAGCAAGAGAAAAGAAAGGGAAATGGGAGGCCAACTTGATTAGTCCATACCTTATCATAGAATCCTTTGGGACTAATACCTACCAACTTTCAGATTGTGATGGCACAGAATTAGTAGAACCTATCAATAGCATCCATCTCAAATGGTTTTATGCCTAAAAGCTTTGAGAAAAACATCGAAAATACCAAAAAAAATTTTAAAAATACCAAATATATATATATATATATATATATCTAAAAAAATAAAAAAAAGGTACAAAAGCAGTGAGAATGCCACTTTTGGTTTGAAAAGGGGCAAGAGATAGCGCTTTTGAACTTCCCTAAACAACACAAGGCCTTCAATGTGGAAAAGGGGCTATAGTTGAATGGTTGATTCTCCATCTCTGAGACAAAAGTTGGTTCTTTGAGGCTTTCCATTGTGACTGATAGAAGGTAGGAAGAAGAGAAAGGGGTAGCATTTATAGTTGAATTATTTGACGGTATTTGGAAGAACATTATTTGTTTGTCTAGGGTTAAGAATTTTATAGCCTGGAATAGAGTAGTACGTTAGGTTGGTATTTGATCTAGAATTAATTTCACACATACCCAATTGAGAAACATTTGTGGGTTATAGTTTTGAGGTCTTTTGGCATCAAATGTGGATTCATAGCAGCAAAAATAACTACTATGGTAGCAATTGTAAAGCAAGGGGAACAAAGCTTGTAACAATAATAATAATAACAATAAGAAGAGCAAATCAAAGTCCTTTTCCTTGATTGAATGTACACAGTAGTGGAAATAGCTAGTATGATAGCAACAATAGGGAGCACAACAAATTTAGCAACACACTGAGTCTGATTATATATTGAGATACCATAGACATGAATTGTAAGAAAATCAATGCACATCTACACCATTCACATTGCCCAATAATCTCCAATATTTAGTTTAGCCCTTAGTCAACCAATTTGGCATCATAAACTTCTTCATTGCCTCTTTAGGTACGTCACATGGTCCTGGTTATCATCGTATTCCACCAAATCTTGCTCACATCCTCCATTTCACCCCCACAAACCCAAAACTCATCTAAAATTACCAAAAAATTCAAATATCATTGAAAAATGCCAAAAATAAGTTTAAAATAGCTTTAAAATACCAAAAAAATCCAAATATCATGCAAAAATATTTTAAAAATTCAAAAATTGTCCAAAAATATCAAAAAAATTCAAATATCATCCAAAAATGTCAAAAAAATTAAAAAATTGTCCAAAAATGTCAAAAAAATTTAAAAATTGTCCAACATGTCCAAAAAAATTCAAAAATCATCTAGAAATAGCGAAAAAATTCACAACTAGCCCAACTCATTCAAAATAGGGGCAATTCTTGTCAACAACACCCCAAAATTCTTGTCAATTTCTCAATTCGGCTATACAACAAGACATCAGCTCCCAACATGCCATGTTAATATTAAGAAGAAGCATGGTAATGTCTTGAAACATTTCATAGAACTTTGGAAAATTTGGCACAATGCGGATAATGCAAGAGGTGCCCCATTTCCCTCCTCTTGTCAAGAGCAACAATTCCCGATAAATCATTAGTCTTATTTAAGTTGTAGTGGCCACAATTAGTCTAGCCTCCTTCAACAAATATGTCAATGCTATCTTGAAAGCCCAGATATCCATCAGACTCTTTCATCCTCACTCAACCAGAGGCACAAAATAAGTAGGTGTAAGCGTGTGAGTTTGGATTCACCCTTTTAGCACCTTTTTAGGCCCCTCTAGTGCCTTTTTCATAGCCCACACATCCTTTTTGAACCCCTCCAGTGCCTTTTTAGGCCCAAAGCACCTTTTTAGGCCTCTCTAGCACCTTTTTCAAGACCCAAGCATCCTTTTTGGACCCCTCTACCGCCTTTAAGGCCCAAAGCACCTTTTTAGACCCCTCTAGCACCTTTTTCAAGGCCCACACATCCTTTTGGACCCCTTTAGCGCCTATTTAGGCCCAAAGCACCGTTTTTAGGCCCCTCTAGCGCCTTTTTCAAGGCCCACGTGTCCTTTTTGACCCCTCCAGCACTTTTTAGGCCCAAAGCACCTTTTTTAGGCCTCTCTAGCACCTTTTTCAAGGCCCAAGGATCCTTTTTGAACACATCCAGCTCCTTTTTAGGCTGAAAGCACCTTTTTTAGGCCCCTCAAATACCTTTTTCAGCCCAAACACCTTTTTATAAGCTCGGTTTCACCATTTTTCTAGACCCCCGATGTCTTTTGGGTCCCCAACATGCCTTTCTTGAGATAACATGCCTTTTCAAGGCCCTATTTCACATACTTGAGACCCACGTGTCCTCTTTTGGGCCCCAAACACCTTTTCATAGGCCTTGAGAATGCTCATCTCATCACACACAAACATTCTTGCTAACCAATCATGGTTATCCTTACTCTATGGATGGTATTGTTCCCATTTTTTTATAAGAGTTAAACCGTTTCAACATTTTATCACAAAAAAAAAAACATTCAAATATTTATCAAACATCCAGAAAACATTTAAATATTTGAAAAAATCCAAATATATTTTGAAAATACAAAAAATACACATAAAAATGCATTACAATCAACATCAATTGCCACAATAGAAAACACAAACTTTTTTTTTCACCTACGATAGCATTAACTGCATTACATCCCAACAATGTCTAGTGGATCATTTATTCTAGCCTCCTAAGGGAGGTGGCACAATAGGGTGTCTGATTAATGGTGTCTCTTCTAGCCTAGCTAGACGAAGAAGCTCCTGGTGTCAACCCCCTATGTGTCCATACCACTTCCATAGAAATTGGAAACCTCCCACTGTGTAATTGCACATTTAATAGATTTGTAAATTCTTTATCTATAAACTATGTCTCTCACCAATCCTTATGTGGGAATGCCTGATAATAACATCCCATCCAATAAGAAACTTCTTGGTGTACCTTTGCCATCTAGTACATTTCCATGACTACATTCTCCACCAACTTGCTTAACCCCTATGCAGTGATTGCTCATTGGGTTGCATCATTCTCATGTTGCATTTGATCAATCATCATTTGCCAATGCTCCACATCCACTTTTGCCTCACCCAAATGTTGTTGTAGTTGCCTTACCTTCCCCTCACTTAATGCTAACTACTCTTGCAACTTCAACACTAAGGAGATTTCCTTCGCAATCACTTCCCTAAATGACTCTGACTATGACTATAATAACACTGGCTCATTCTATGCGCTCTCCAAACTCACCTATGCCATCTTCATCAATTCCTACAACCATTGAGACTTTGATCATTTGGCCCACATTCTAGCATCACTTCCCTCTGCTTGCACATGTTCCATGTGGAACTCCATCTCTAGTGATTACACTTGTGCCCACTCTGCATCTACCACTATCTATAGTCATTTTGCCTTTGTTTGTGCTCCATCCTCTTGAGCCTTCTCTATGAATCCTAGCAAAAATCCAACCTCCTATTTTGCATTCTCTGCTTGCACTCTCTCTATCACCAATAGTTTCTATAATCCTTCCATGTCTTGTGATGCTTGATCACTATCTCCCACCTCTAGCTATTACTCCCCCACATTTACTACACCCATTCCCCTTTTGTTGAATCTTGTCCCAACATCCTAAGGCTAATCCACTACCGTGTCCCACTCCTTACTTCACCACCACTAACACCCCTCACATCCTTCACAGTTTCTCCCACAGACTTTTTAGTAGACTTTATTTCCCCCACTTCCTCCTCCACTCTCGATGTACTCTTCATCTTCTCAAATGGACTATCCTCTACATGTATCCTTGGCCTATCATCTTCCACCCCTTGCAATGCATGTTGCATTGCAGTCCTCGATAACATCATTAGCACTGACAAAGTCATTTCTTCCATCTCCATCCCCACCCCTTTAGGTTGCATGGGCCTTTGCCCTAACTGGCTTGTCTCACCTAGACCCAAAATTACCACTTGGAGTTCTAGTTGTTCCACCCACTCCTCAGAAGTTTTCCTAATGTGTTTTTCTCTCTACCCTTGCCTCATCCACCTTCCCTAGTTAGCATCACCCTCTCATTATGACTGATCTAGTGAGCTTGACATACTTTCACTTGCACAATTCCCACAACTTCTCACTATCTCCAATTATTGCATTCTACTCTCCACTTCACCTTGATTCATTATGAAACTATTCACCTCCTTATAGCCATCATTCACTTGAACCTTGTTCTGCACTAGTCTTCCATGTATCCACTCTTTGCACCTTGCTGCAATGGTACCTAGTACATTTGACCTTTAGCTCTAACATTCTGCCACAAAAATTTCCGTTGATGCACACCGACCACCAAATTTTTTTGCTAAATCACTGCTAACACACCCCACGCCTTCCCATCCACCTAGTACAACAAGTTACTCCCTAATAGACCTAAACAAAAGCAACAACATGATACTATTACACACAACTAGAAGCACGTCTAGTTCACACATAATGGTTTTCTATGCTATCATGCACTTTTAGTAACTTGATGATGTGTTTGACTAGAGGTACCAGGATAAAGTCATGATATTTTGTTGGTTTTTCACTATTTAATTCCTAAGATCCTTTGGTTTTGCACATTACTAGTGTCCACTTATAAGAGACTCCTCTCGAATGGAACACCATGTGTACCTTAACCAATTTTGTGTGCTACCTTAGGTGAGATCCTTTCTCTAACATGTGAGTGGTTGGTGTGCTTGTTTTGTTATTCTATAGCTATAGCTTCTATTTCTTAGTGATTGTCATGTTTTTCTAGTACATTGTTCCTCTTTGCTAGTACTTCTTAGTGTGACAAAGTATTCATATTACTATAACTGAGCTAGTGGTGGTTGTACTCAGTCACTTTTATCACATGCTCTATGATGACAATTAGTTTGCCTCTCTTTGAAAAAGTGACAATTAGTTACACTCATCTAGTTTGCATTTTTAATCTTGGGTTCCTTGCAAAACAAATGGTTGGCACACAATTAGGGTACAATTCACCAACATTACTCAGTAATTTCATGATTGGTTATAAACAACACATGCAACACTGTCAACATCACCCTCAAAGAAAGCTTGTGAGCACTCATGGACTTTGTTTCTTCATCACATCCATGCCAACATTACATGTCATAAATTCACCATCAAATTGAACCACCTCATTTACTTCCTTGTGTAGATTTTGAATCTCAAACAATCTCATTTAACCACCTTCTATTTTCATTTCATTCATTGCATCACCTTTTTTCATTCTCCATCTCTTTATTTCACCATTTCATCCATTCATTTAGTGGCTTTTGAATTGCAAATATTGACATACCAACTTAGAGCCTTTGAATCTCAAACAATCTCATTTCATGACTCATCTTATTGCATTTCATAACATATTCCTTGTCACTTTCATTACATGTCATATCATTTATTTTCATCATCTATTCTATATCATTTCTTTTTCATCTCTTCCCATTTTCATTTCGCATTCCATATCCTTTCATTTCATTCGATATCCCATTTCATTTTCATTTCCTTACATTTTCAATTATCATTCAATTTCATTACATTTTCCCCCCATTTCACTACATTTCATATCATTTCATTCCATTACATTTTCATTCTCATTTCATTTCCTATTCCATTTCACTTTCTTTTCACATTTTCATTGCATTTCATTACATAACCCCTTTCATTTTCCTTTCATATTCCATATCATTTCATTTCCATTTCATATTCCACATCATTTCATTTTCATTTCATAATCCATTTCATGTTCATTTCGTTCCCCATTTTGTTTCATTACATTTTCATTTCATTTCATTTTGTCACGTACATCTTATCATTACACTTCATATCATATTGTTCCATTTCATTTCATTTCATATTGTTTCATTTCATTATCCATTTCATTTTCATTTCATATTTCATATCATTTTATTTTATTCCATCTTCCATCTCATTACCTATCTTATTTCATTTCATTTCATATTCCATTGCATTTTCATTTCATTACTCATTGCATTTCATTGTATAATCCATTTCATTTTCAGTTCATATTCCATATCATTTCATTTTTATTTTGTATTCCATATCATTTCATTTTCATTTCATAACCCATTTCATGTTCACTTCATTCCTCATTTTGTTACATAATCCATTTCATTTTCATTTCATTACACTTTATTTCACTTCATTGCATTGTCATTTCATTTCATTAACTATCATGTCCCTACCTCTTATCTCATTTCATTTCCTTTCCATCTAATGACATCTCATATCTCGTTACATTTTCATTTCATTACTCATTGTGTTGCATTACATGATACATTTCATTTTCATTTCATATTTCACATCATATCATTTCATTTCATATTCTATCCCGTTCCATTTTGTTATCCATCTTATTTCATTTTGTACTCAACTCATTTCATTTTATTACATAGTTCATTTCATTTTCATTTCTTATTCCATCTCATTTCATTTCATGACATCTTACATTTCATTTCACCTCATTACTCATTTTAGATCATTTCATTACATATCATAGTTCAATTCACTTCATCTCATTATATATTACATTCCATTTCATTACTCATTTCATTACATTATCATTACTCATTTCATTGCATTTTCATTACACATTTTAGTTCGTTCCTCATTTCATTGCATTTTCATTACTCATTTCATTGCATTACCAATCATTTTCATTATCTCACATTATATTTCATTAGATCACATTCTATTTTCTCATTTCATTCATTTTCATCACATCTCATGTCACTATTTAGTTCATTGCATTACATTACATATCATGTTATCACATCTCATTTCATTTCATGTCACTACATTCATATTACCACATCACATTGTCATTACATCACCAGTAACCTATGATCTATTCTAAATCATTATTCATCTACTTTAATCATTCACACATATATACACATCCGCATCCACTGCCACCATAATCATCAAATCAAACAATCACATAACAACATAAGTCCATGATACAATAAGTGCACACATCTAAAACATCAATGAAGCTTAGATATCTCATAAAGCAACATGACAATTAGATAGTCCTACAGATGGATAAAATCACATGAACATTAGATAACATATACCAACATGCAAATCACATGATCATATAACATGCAGGTACATAAATCAAGGATCAAATAAGTAAATGTACATAAATGTCTAGTGAAAATCACATGGATAATCATACATAATGAAAAAGGAGGCCATGGTACAATCATATGAACTCATCCCTATGAGGGTGTCTAATTTGATAGTCCTTGCTCATTAGGGGCACTCGTATCCTCTCATCGTGACTACTCTGTCACATCTATCAATGGTGTAACTGGTCCAATCATAGCTATCTGACTTGATGATGCCCCATCTGTCCTCAGTGGCGATGGTGGTGGTGGTGGTCCTAGTTTCATCATTTCTATGAGTGTCTACAAGTTACTCAACACCTCACCCATCTAAGCCTCTATTGCACTCACCCGAGTCTCTAAATTAGTTAATCCTCCAGACCTCTCTGGCAGGTGTTCCTCTGGCAGTACCTACTGCTGCACTTGCGACTATGCACTTGGTGGATCTTTGATGGGCCCATGCACTCATGGCCTCTATTGATGGACAAATTGTACATCCTCTAGCAATCTTTTCCTCCTCTACTCTATGTTGTCACACTGCCCAACCATCCCACCTCTCACCCATGCACCACCTTGAGTGCAGATACCTCTGACTCTCCCTCTACCCACTAGTCCTTGCATTGGGCCTCATACCACTCTCCTCTATAGTAACACCATAGCTACTCGCCCTCATCTCCCCCATACTCTACCCACTCTAACCCTAGCTCATTACCTCCCTCTGCCTCTCCCTAGACCATCATCATCATCATCATCTTGTCCCCCACTCGATGGCTCATCAATACCAATCATCGGCTTGGCCAGATCTGTGTATCTCAAGAATGGATGATCTTGAAACCACCATGCATAATCTCCCTCCATCCCTGCATTCACTACCTCATCTCACAAAGCCCAAGTCTATGGTGTATCTATCATCTGTAAAAAGGCTTCTAGAAAAGTGTCATACTCCAGCATCAGCCCCCCTCCACTACTCTCTCTGACTGAACCCAGGCATAATATGTAGTCCCCTATGGCATGCCCTACCATAGACCAAACTGCCTCACCACCTGCCTGAAGCAAAATTGCTCTAGTAAAAAAAGAATTTGACCAAGTAAATACCTTAGACTAAAGAAATATACCATCTCATCATTGTCCTCTACCCATGGTTCTATAAATTGATAAGGTCTCCATACGACCTCATCAATGTCATCTAGAATCCACCGCCAATACTTTGTCTTGCCTAAATGGGGCTACATGATAGGACTAGAATAATATACATATAAGACATGCCCTATGGCCACTGTCATACACACACTAGATGTGTAATGGGTAGATCCTCCCCATGTCCATACCTATAACAAAATCACCCCTGCTGATAATGATGAAGCTCGAGAATATACAACTTGGTGTAAATCATGATATAGATGAGCTAAGATGTAGCTACCCCATGTAAATCTCTATGGCTCATCAATCATCTCTTTAATTAGACAACCCCATCCAACTGGACACCCTCACCCTCGATGATCTGGCAATAAGAACCCTCCTAACAATCCTACCAATACTGTTGGTAATGCATCATACTGCAACATCTAAAACTAGGACACACTATCATCACCAATGTTGTCATCTCCGAACAGGTCTCAGAATGCAACCCCACCTGCAGTCTGATCATAATAAACCAAATCCCCTATAGTCCATATTCAAAAAATCTTGTACACATCCTTGGGAGTCACTATCATCTCCCCCATCGACAAATGAAATATGTTGTGGTTCGAGTGCCACCGCTCGACCACAGTTGTTAGTAATCCCTTGTTCACTCAGAACTAGGGCATCCATAACAAATATGTGAAGGCACACCTATCAATCATCTACCTGTTGGTGTCAAACAATCATTCCACTTACTCTAAAGGCCACAGATAGAGTCCCTATACCATGAGCTTTCACCCACGCACCTGTTATTCATTAAGCAAACACAATGCATTAATTTTTTGTCACAAAGTGATCATTAGAAATCAATCTAATAATTACATATAGCCATCTTGCTACTAGTTCTATCTTGGACATATTGCTCATCTTTCTCTATCCTGAATTGGACTAGCTCAGTTTCCCTACTCTGTATCCTGAGTTGGGGCATTACCTATCTATTATCTGATCGATCCTACAAACATCACTTTACAAATGCTTGACTAATAATGTTTACTTTTTATGCCCATCCCTGGTTGACTAACCAATACTCTAATCTTTAACATGATCTTATGCTCAACAAACAATCTACACCCCATCAAATGAGTCACAAAATTCAACTACCTTACTACACCGTTCAAAAGCACCATTATATACATCATATGTACTATTCCATCTCATATGCACTATTACACCATGCGGATGTGCTATTCTATTTAATTGCACCACAAAATTCTCTATATGTGCTGAAATATTTTTCTACTTCTATGAATGCGCTACAACTACACTCATATGCACTGTTCCATTTTTAGGATGCACTATTATTTTCAAATGCACTAAAAATTTTTGTGTATGTGCTATAGAATTCTTCAAATGTGCTATTTGGTGCAAATGTGCTATTATATTTCTCATAAGCACTACAATTTTACCCTATGAGCTAATCTACCCAAAAACTAGGGTATTCAAATGTGCTCAATAGCCCTACAAATGCGCTAAATCCATACTCGCATGTGGTAAATTAATTCAAATGTGCTATAAGAACCTATGTGTAAATCCCTAAAATTAACACATCTACCCTATAAATCCATGCAAAACCCCCAAAATATAGGTTAAAAAGCTAAATCTCAAACATAGAGGATCTTGAAGACTTACCAGGGCCTTATAGTCTGTTGGACACTCATACCAATGGCCCCTCTTGAATCTATGCTTGCATAACATAACCACCATTTTTGCTGACTTAGAGCTCCAAACCACCAAATGCAAAAGTCAAAAGTGAAAATGACAAGGGTAAAAGGTCTTTTTGACCTATTTAACCCCCCTAAGTGGCATTTATATCACCTTTTCAAATTATTTACCACATCTTGGCACCTTTTTTATCACCAAAGCTGACTTGGATATTGTACCAAACCATTCTATCTTTCCTGCCAATCTCTCACCATGTCAGAAATAAAATTGGAACCTACTCAAATTTCACATTTTCTTACTTTCTTCCAATTTTATTTTTGAGGGGGCAGTATATTTGTATTGAATTGGGCCATCCAAGCTGGGGAATTAAAATTTTCCAATATATTAAAAATTTCCTACCCCAACCAAAAATTTCAAACATCAAAACCAAGATATCCAAGAAAAACTATTGCAACATCAAATAAACATTGCAATCCAATCATCAAATCAACGACAATCAAACCACCAAATCATCGATGATCAAGTATCAAGCCATCGACAGAAAAAGACCACAACAATGATGAAATGAAAAAATATCATCAAACAAACATCCAATGACCTAAAATAAGAATATCAAGATAGTGTTTGAACTAATATGCTTTGCATATTAGCTCAAAGAGGGGCATTTGTAGACACACAAAATTTGGCAAAGACTTAAATCATGTAATCTTGATCAATCAAGACCAAATTAAAGAGAAAATTAGAAGAAACACAACAGACTTTCAAAATCAAAAATTGCATCAGGTCATTAATCACCTATTAAATCAACAAGACATAAATCAACTTTAAAAAGGGAAGAAAAACAATTCATAAAATAAAATAAAATTCAAAAAGGGAGGAAAGAAAAAGACAAAGTGTTGAAAATAAATCATTTATTAAATCAATAAAATCACTTTATCCTCACAAGATTGAAAATCTCCCTTTTACCATTTAAAAGAATTTGAAAAATCCTCATATTATCCTCAAAACCAAGTCTGTTGGACTCTTCCTCCTAGCCTCTTATGAGATATTTTGAGTTTCACTTTTAGCCCTAGTCAAAAGTGAAAATCCTGGTTCTTACCCAAACCCCTTATGAAATCCTATAAATAGGAGGGAAATCTAAGAGTCAAAGGAACTAAGTTTTTATGCATCTACACTATAGGCATATTTAGACTCATTGTTTTAGCATTTTCCTAATAGCAATTTCATAGCATTGTTAGCATCATTTTATGTCATTTAGCATCATTTTGTATCTAGCTTCATTTATTACATATTTAGTTCATAGCATGATCATTTCAAGAGCATTTCTAGGAGTTGTATATCAAATATAATCCATATTTAGTCATAGATCTTGCACTTTTCATTGTAGATCTACATTTTTAGCACAATCCCATTCTAGAACTATCACTAAGAGGCTAGTCTGAGAGCTATTTTAGCAGTTGTAGTTAGGGAGACATGAGATGCTTGTAGAGATTATATTCTGATGACGATATCTTAGGTCTAGTATAGTTTGTCATCAGTCCATTTTCTTTTCTACAGTAAGGTTTCATGAATATGCATTCTTACTGTGTACATCTAGTTTGTGTCTACTCTATTTGTACTCCCCCTTTGTTCACATCTCCTTTTAGTTTTTGTTGTCCTTTTGGCTTTTATTTCCTTATCTCTCCAAGTTTCAAAATTTTATTGTCTCCTCCTTTGGGTATATCTCCCCCATATCTACATAATGTATTATTCCCCTATTCTTTATTTCCTATCTTTAATATCTCCCCCTTTTTGACACTTATGTCAAAGGGTCCTAAGAATGAATAGAATATTTAGCCAAAAATTATTTATTTACCTCCATTATCATCTTCAAAGAAGCATCCCAATTGTCTAAGGTAATTTCTAGTGCTTTGTGCTAGGTAGTTGTCTCTTATACAAGATGTACAAGGCCTTCTAAGGTAGAAAGATTGGGGGTCTTTATTTAAGAGATTTTCTGCATAGGCCATTTCCTTATGTAATACTTTCAGATGTGGGGTAATAGCATATTAAATCTATATTAATTTTGCCTTGACATTAGCCTCTTCTATTGTCAATACAACTAACTCCTTCTGAATGTGAAGCATTATGGAAAAATGCTTCTCACTTTGAGTTGGATCCTTATGTAGCTATGTGCTAGATATCTTAAAATTCCATTCCAAGCTCAGTATTCTCTGGCTAGTTTCTTGTGTGAAGTATGATAAATCACATAGTTTGGAGTACAATGAGAATATGTTCTCAAGTACTATTTTCACCTTTTCTATCTTCTTAGCTAGTTCAACCTATGATGGTGCTATCTCATTAGATATCTTCTCATTAACTTTCATTTGAAATTTCTTTTTAGACCATTCTAATAATTTGACATTAGTATCAAGGTCAATATTTTGTACTTGGTCCACTATATTAGACAATTTCTCCATGATGGACTTTATTTCATCAAGTACAGACAAGCTAAATGCATCAAGGAATATGTCTTTGATTTCTACCAATGCTTTCTTTTGTCTATACTCATTTCTAAGCATCTCCTACTTCTTCTTTCTCTCTAGTGCCTCTTGCACTTCATTTATCTATGCCAGGTTCATTTTTTTGTAGTCATAACTTGGTATGACTATTTCTTCATCAAGTATAGGGTCTCCATACTAAAGTACCCTTGCTACCTTGGTGGATCTCAAGCCTAGTGTTGAGATTTGTAGTGGTACTACATCAGTGCTTGGCTATTTGGTAGGAGTCCCATAGGTAGTCAAGTTTACCAGTGTTTGTATTGCCTCTTGCTCTCTTTCCTTGGGGGTTTTCTCCTCATCTTGGTCTTTTTCTCTTCTACCTTGATCAATGACAATGATTTGAGGAGGTGCACCTTGGTGTTGTGTTGTAGGAATATCTTGTCCTATCTACTCCTTTGTTGACTCCTTAGCAGTTGTTGTTACTGTTACTATGGGATCAACCTTAGAAATTGTGTCTTGTGATACTTGCTCTTTTGGTTGATCATTTTTAGCTAGGGGAGGTTGTGAAGGTGGTTCTTGTGTATTCACCTTCTCCTTGGTAATCTTTGCTATAGCCTTTTGTAAATCATCTACACTCATCATAACATGATTTGTGCACAATTGTGATTGCAATGTTGTTTGGTGAAGGATCTTTTTGAGATCCTCTACAGTTAGTGGATTGATGTTCTAACCTAAGGTGTTAGGAACATCCTTTATAGTTATAGTGTTTGTAGGTGTAGGTATTGTATGTGGAGGACTTGGTGGTGGCAATTGGGTGTCTTGGACACTCTATTTTAGCTGCTGCTCCTTAGTTGTTGCCTCATCACCTTGTGTCTTCTCCACTATTACCTCTTATTTATCTTTCTCTCCTTCTTCATCCTTTTCATTCTCCTCTTCTTCCTCACCATTCCTTCCTTCAAAGGGATCTTCCTACCCTTCCTTGATAATATTCAATCCTTAAATTAATTTCCACATTTGTGTGGATTTGTTTACAACATCTAAAATTTTATTCTGTAAAATATTAAAGGCTCTGTATTTGGGTGCAAATTTGCTCTCATGTTTCTTACTGGCCTTTCTTATTTGACCTTTAGTTAGGTCAAGCATAACACAAGCCAATGTTGAATCCCTTATTTCCTTCAACATATTAAGGAAATAATTCCATTTATTTTCAACAATGGAGCTTAGCTCCTTAGGCATAGAGTTGTCAAGTTCAAGTTGGGTAGTCTTGAACTTGGCCATCATAGTGTAGATAGACTATTCCACTATGTTTTGTTGTTCTCTTGAAAATTTATTAAAATCAATGCCTTTTAATCTAGTCAAATCTGCATTGTCTCTAATTTTGTCACAAACATTCTCAAGATCAGATTTGGTAGTGTGACTTACCACTCTGAATTGATCATTGTCAGATTTAGTCTTTTCTTCATCTGAGTTAGGGGGCACAACATATTTTCTTCTTTTCTTTTGTTTTGCATGCCCTCCTTGCTATGTGGCTTTTTGCTTCCCCTATTCCTTTGCCACTTGTGTTATTTCCCTAGTGTCTACCCTTGTAGTTGATTTGGCTAGGCTTAGCTTTGTTGCTTTCTTCTTCCCCTTGGGCAATGCAACTGGTTGTTTCTGTGCCTTCCTCTTTTTTGGTTCAGCCTTGGGTGCTTCCTACTTGGCACCTTCTTTTTCTTCATCATTCTCACCCATTCCTTGGGTCAATGCAAGAGTCTCTTGTCCTTGTTCTTCTTCATCATCTTTTGCTTCTTCACCTTCTTCTTCTTCTTCTAAAATGCCCTCACCAAATTTGGCTTTGAGTTTCTTTACAAATTTATTCTTTTTCTTTAGTGTAGAGGTAGTCTTTAACTCCATGTCCACCTTTGATCTGACCACATCAAAAGTACCAAAATGTGGTGCACTTTTGTCCACTTCCTCAGCTAATAATTTGGTACTCTTCTTTTAAAACTCTATTTTCACACAATTTTTCATAGGCTTCTCTCATCTCCATATCTCCTATGGCTCCAATTTTTCAATTATAAAACCTTCTTAAATCTTGGACCATAACTACTTTAGGAGGTATAATAGATAGGGCTCTAGCTGGGTCATTCTTATGTGCCACTTCAAGGATTGGTCAAAAGTCTGGTTGTTTCACTTCATTGGACACTAGTTGAACCTCAAATGGCTCTTTCTCTTGAGTTTTCCTAGAGCTAGAGGCCATTTGTGCTAGCTAGGGTTTTAAACATGAAGAAATTTAAAATGGTGTAGCTCAGCACAAATGTAAATACCTTGAATTTGATGGAACTAAGCTGAATTACTATTGAAATCGACTCAAATATTGGATTCTCTGCTTGGAAATCATTCTGCACTCTTCTTCTTCTTTGCTCATCATTCATGATGAAGAAAAATGATTCAAAATGTGATAATATACCCTATTTTCATAGCATTTAATACTTAGTGCATTTATAGTTGTCCACTTGGCTTCTTAAGCATTCTTGCATTACTCAGCTTCCATTATCTTTCCACCACTCAACATCCATAGAAGTATCCTTCACTTGTCTTCAACTGAAATTTCTCTTCACTTGGCTTTTACTACCATCTCAGCTGCAACTAATCATTTGGCTTCTACTAACTTTTGTAATCAACTGGGCATGTATTAAAATTTTTACTTGGCATCAGAGGGCAACTTTTCTAACTCTACAACACTTATAAAAACTTGAAATTTTAACTTTGTATCTCTATTCATGTTGATCTCTTATTTTCATTACTTGCTTATTTAGGAATTGATGTATGATAAAGCTTTGTATATTAGCTCCACGTGTCTTCTTTTTCTTAGTTGGATGAGGTGTGACCACTTGACCTTTTAGGTGAAGTGATCCCTTCATTTGATGTGTTGCTTTCATCTTTCTTCTTCCATGTCTTATTCATTTATCCTCTGATTTGTTTAACATATACCTTCTCTTTTCCTTTGTTGAACTTTGAGTTGGGTGCCTTTGACCTCATTTAGTAATTCCTACTTATATGACCAGTCTTCAAACAACTAAAGAATGTGGTTTGACTTAACCATCTATTATAGTTTCCACTAAAATGTGTTCTAATGAAATTTTTAGGAATGTGTCCATATTCCTGATAGTAATGATAGTTATACTTGGTGTTGTAGTCCTAATTATAGTGATGTCAATGATTATTTCCTTTTACTGGCTGATTAGTTGTCCACATAGACTTTGATCTACACTCAAAAGCTCTATGACCATACTTGCAATTGTAGCAGTGACCTTCAAATCTCAGTGTTCTGATAGTCCTAGTCCTACAATCATGTGCTTGATGTCCTTTCTTTTTGCACTTATGACAATAACCCATGTTCTTAGATTTTTCATGCTGATGTGCATTCTTGCTTCTACATACATTAAAGGTATGTCCCTTTTTACCATAGAAATGACAAGTAGGTTTAGTGTTCTTACATTTGTTACTTCTTTCTTCTACAGTCATGGATGACTCTCCTTGTTCAATGCTAGTGTATCCTAGTCTAGAAGTATCATTGCTTGCCCTTGGTGATTTCAATAGCTACTCAAAGTATTTAATGGCCTCATTAGATTTGTTGAAGCTCTCTGTAATTTCCTTCTCTCTTTTCAGGTCATTTTGCAATTGTTCATTTTGCATATTTAGTGTAGAGATCTCAATATCTTTGATATTCAATTCATGATGTGCATTCATCATTTGGCTTAGGGTGTCTAGTTGCATATTTGAAATTCTTGCAAGTTCAATTGACTTCTCTTCCAATCTGTTGGCAAGGTTTCTCTTGTCATCTTCTAGCATAGCCTTATCTTCAATGGCTCTTTTCTTCTATTCAATCACCTCACAAAGCATCATGGCTTGTGATTCTTGTTCAATCTTGAGAGTTTTAATTTTTTCTACTTGAACTCTATTCTTCTCCATTTGGTCCTCTATTGATGCATCAAACTCTTTGGAATCTCCATTTGAAAACAATTTTGAGGTGTCAATCTCCTTGTATTATGTATCATTCTCAGCTATGGCAACATCTCTTCTTCTCTTTAAAGACTTTCTCAGCTCTTCTCTTGCTTCTTCCAAAGTGTGTAGAGCAAGTTGTATATCAATTGCCTAATTCTCTATGACCTTCCCGAGTTTGTAGACTTCCATTTGCAGATATTTTCTCCAAGTTGTAAGGCTCCTTCTTGTGAGAACTTGGCTCTGATACCAATCATTAGAATTTACAAGTGGGAAGATTTACTTTTGAGAGGGGGGGTGAATCAAAAGTAACTAAATTTAACCTTTTCAAAACCTTTTAGCTGAAATCATTCACATGCATCTAATTCATCTAATAAACATGAAAGTAAAGACATGCATGAAAATAGATAATACAAGATTTTGGTAACCCAGAAACCCTCTAAAAATGAGAAGGTAAAACTAAGGTGGGGATGACATCCACAAAGTATTACTACAACAATATGTAACTATTTAAGGTTTAAAAGTTTGACCATTTCCAATGCTCTGCCCTGTGAAAGGCCTATCTTGTTAAAGACTTTACACTCTATTAAAAGTGACTTGGTTAAAGGATTTGCAAACACTTCCTTGGATGTTACCCTTTTAGAGGATTTAGCACCTTGTCTAAAGGCTTACAACATGGCTTTTAGACCAACCTATTATCATAGGATTTTATTCCTAATACAATGGCTAGAGAGTATTAGAAAGTCTCGACCTGATGACTTGCAATCTTCAATTGCTGATTCCAAATCTTTGTTCTACTCTATATATTCTAATCCTTGCTTGAACTGATATGTCTCTCCTTGAAATTCCAATGCTCTGTTCTAACCAACTAGATTCTGCAATGTTGTTCTTCCTTATAAGTCTTTAAGCACCCATCTAAATTTTTCTATAATTCACCCATATACTTCTCACATGTGTACACATAATGGGGTTTCATCCTCCTTTTAAAGGCTTTGAAGAATTAGGGTTAGGTATGAATCTATGATCAATATTCATTCATCTTTTCCTGCTCAATTCTTTCACTTTTCTTATTGGTTGCATGCCTTCTCCATTTTTCTTATTGGTTGCATGTTGATTACATAGGAAATATAAAAGATTCATTCTTATCCTCAAGATCCTTCAAGATTCATCTTAAGTTAGCTTCAAAAATGGTTTACATCTGAGTTTGTGAAGATACAAACTCATATGTTGATTCTATGTTACTCGATACTTACTAGTTGTTGATGCTCGGCACATATAGGAATTCTGTCTCACTCATCTCCTATTAGTAATTCTATTTAGCTCAGCATCTATACTTTTCTTGGCACCTATAGTGACTCAACATCACTTATCACTTGGCACTTGAACTTTTCTCGGCACCTGTTGAATTTTTGGCTCAGCACATACAATAGCTCGACGTTTGTATTATATTCGGCATCATCTTAAGAATTGGTTAAGTGTGTTGGCACTCAATTTTCAAAACCAGTCTTGAGATCAACAGGAAATCCTATGTAGGGAAAACCACCTCACACTAACAACCCAAAAAAATTCACTCTTCTGAAGTGAGCTTTGTTAGGAGCCAACCTTGTTAAAGTTTACAAAACATTGTTAATGTGACCTTGTGAAAGGATTTAACCAAAAGATCGTCTAGACCTTATCACTCCTTGATCTTATATAAAGAGTGGCCTAATCTAAAAGACTTAAAAACACCACTAATTAATGTTACCATATAGGATTTCATAGACTTATCAGGTCCACTTGGCCTATAAGATTTTTTGCTACAAATTATTAGAAAGTAATAGTGTAAAAATGATTTGTTTAGGTATAAAACTAAATTTCTTGTTCAAATCACATTTCTATTCTTATCTCTATCTAATTTTTGACTTTCGATCTTCTTTCTCTATTCACTCGATTGGATAATTTACACCTTCTCTTTCTCCTTCCTCAAATGTGTTCAATTCTCTTGGTTCAACTCTCTAATTTCTCCTTTAATAGTTCACATTCATAACAACATGATTAGTAACATCAACTTCCAACCAACAACCAAAAAATATCTTGAACATCTCCTCAAATAGTTATTTTGATGCTTCTAAATTCTTCCATCTATTGTCTCTTAATCACCATTGTCAATCTTAGATTCAAAGTACTTTTAACCTCATATAAAATAGAACATTTCATAGAACTTCATGCACTTCTTTATCTTTCTTTAATCTCCATCATCATATCCTTATTGAATTTTCCCAGTCATTGATCTTGTAAAAAACTCTAACTTGTGCCTTTGAACATCTCAAACATTCCAAATTTCTATAAAAATCAGCCTTAGATTCAATTTCTTTCAACTTGTTCTTCCATCTGTTACTTGGTGAACATAACATTTCACTCAGGTAATATAGTCCTCAGTTAATATTAAACTTTCTTAGACAAGATTGAATTTCCCATTTGCTTGATTGACACTATAATCACTCGATGAACATAATCTTCCTTCTTTAACCTTGTCACTCAATTAAGCTTGCATGGCTCAATACATTATAATATTGCATGATTGTAAACTAATAAACCAACATTACATTTTCTTTGTCCAACTCCTTCAAGTGTTCATTGAATACCATACTTATCAAATTTCTCTTCAACATACTTTCTTCAAATCCTCTCTATTAATCATAATGATAGAACACTCTATTGAGTTATCATAATGTCTAGCCAACTAAGACTTTGATATCAAAGAAAACATAATAATTGATATGACTCTTTTGCATAAATTCATAGATTTACCAACTATATTATTAGTTAGGGCTAACAATCTCCCCCTTTGGCATTAATGGCAACACATAACATATGATTTTACATTACAAAATATTACACAAGATAATCAAATGTATGCATTAACAATAATATCTTCAACTCTTTGTCTTCATCAATAGGTTCCGTATAACTTGACACATACCTTCATCAACATTTCTCCCTTTACAAATTCTCTCCCCTATTTTGTATACTTCACCATTTGATAATCTTCTTATACTTCTCCTTCTTTTGTACTCTTCTCCCCCTTTGATATTATTCTCCTCATTTGATAACAATGCCAAAGGTCATTATAAATTTCAATATGAAACTTGTAAAACCTTGTAGTTTTCCTTGTACCTTACATGTACAACATACATAAATTTTATCACATTCATTTTTACAATTTCAAAAATTCTCCTAAAGTGTGAAACTCTTGCATCAACTCCACAAAGATATTATGATTCATCCATGAATTTATGCAGCATGCTTCTTTACCTAGTGAATTTTGGATAGGGACACAACCTCCACTTTACCTCTTAGATACTCAAAAGCACTCTAGGTAATGGATTAGTAAATATGTCTACAATTTTCTCTTTATACTTCACATATTCAAGCCTCAATTGTTTCTCTTATACTTTCTCCCTCAAATAATGATACTTGATTGTTATGTGTTTTTTTTGCATGCATCAATAGATTTTTTGAGATATTTATTGCATCAATGTTATCCCAATAAATAGTAACATGATTAGTTATCTCTTATTATCTACCTTCCAATAGTTTCTTAATCCATACAAGATTTGAACAATTAATTTCAACAACAACATATTTAACCTTAGCAATATATTGTAAAACACAACTTTGTTTCTTGCTTGTCTATGTAATCGGTATTTCTCCTAAAAAGAAAGCTCCACCACTTGTGTTTCTATGTCATCAACATTATCAGCCCAATCAACATTTGTGTAGACTTTAAGATTAAATTCACCCTCTTGTTTGTACCATAGACCATAATTTTTAGTTCCTTTGAGATATCTAAATATCCTTTTCATAGTAGTTATGTGTATGCCCTTTGGATTAGATGAAAACCTTGCAACAATTCCAACAAAAAGTGAAATATTTGGTCTAATATGCACAAAATATTGTAATTTACCCATCATAGATTTTTATTGTGTCTCATTTACCTCACTAGTAGTGTCTTCTTTTGATAATTCCACTCTAGTCACCATAGGTGTATTGACTGATTTATACTTATCCATCTCAAAAGTTCTCAAAATCTCTTTCACATAATTAGATTGCATCACAGATATACCTTTCCTTATTTGATAAACATGTAATTCAAAGAAAATTTTGATCTCACTAAACATTAACATTTCAAATTATGTATTCATTTGATCAGAAAATATCTTACACAATATGTCATTTCCTCCAAATATAATATCTTCCACAAATATTTCAGCAATCAATACCATATCTTTAGATTCATTTTTTAGATATAGAATACTATTCTCACTTGTTCTTGAAATCCACTATTAATCAAATAAGAGTGTAATCTTTCATACCATTCTCTCAGTGCTTGTTTCAATCCATACAATGCATTGTTTAGATTGCAAACCATGTTATTCTTTTTAGGTTCAATGAATCCTTCAAGTTGTTCAAAATATATGTCCTCTTCAAGCATCCCATTCAGAAATGTAGATTTGACATCCATTTGATAGACCTTGGACTTCTTGTAGGTAGCATAAGACAACAATGTTCTTACTCCTTCCAATCTTGTCACAAGTAAAAAAATCTCACCATAATCTATTCCTTCTTGTGCATAAACTTTGAAAAATACTATTGCCTTGTTTTTGACCACTTCTCCATTTTCATTCAATTTTTCTTGAAAATCCATTTGGATCCTATCACATTCTTATCAGTAGGTCTTGGCACTAATGCTCAAGTATTGTTCTTCTTAATTTTATCAATCTCTTCATTCATTGAATTTATGTAATACTTGTTATTCAATGCAGCCATAACTATTCTAAGTTCAAAATCAGAAATAAAATAGGTATTGTCTCTTAACTTACTTATTTTCTGTACTCCAACACTTTTATCTCTAGTAGTTATTTTAGGGAAATGATTCTTTCTCAAATATTTGGCCAATAGAAGATTAGTTCTTTGGTTTTAGCAATTTTTTCACTTGATAGGGGCACAACTCCCTACTTGAGTTATGATATCTAATGCTCAAGTAAATTATTATGTAAGTTGAATACTATTGTCTGGTGCTTGGTGTCTCTTTGTTGTAACTTAGGCAATGTGGCATGTGTCTCTTCATACACATACAAAAAATTGTTTGTAGTCTTTGGGTTCTTTCTTGCTTTTCTACATCATTCTTTTATGAAAATTCATCAAATCTTACATTTGTACTTTAATTATCTTGTTAGTATCTTTGTTCAAAAACTTGTATACTTTTCACTTAGATGAATAACCAAGGAATATAACTCCATCTCCTTTAAAATTAAATTTACTATTCCTTGCATCTTTATGAATACAACACCTACTTCAAAAGATTTTGAAATTACTTATATTCTATGTATGACCATACGAAAGTTCATAAAGTTTCTGTGAGGCCTTGCCCTGACCAATCGTAGCATAGTGGGTACATTATTATTTTGATACTCATGACTCAATATGTCGGCACACTATTTGATGCACCAAAAATTATTATGTTATTTTATGATGTGTGATACTTTACCTTTAGATATTTGATTTTTTCATTTCATGCTCTATGAACGTGCATGATGATGAAGTAAATGAATGTAGAACTAACACTTTGATTATGCAATTTTAATGGTCGAAAATATGAGTAGAATGAGATGAAATTTTGATTATTAGAAAAATGGATGTTTTTAATTTATATGATTTTTCTGATACATAATTTACATAATGCATGTGATTTCTTGAACTACTGATGTTTGTAATGAGTGTGTAGGATATTTAGTCGGTAAACCTAATGGAAAGATGGAACTAAACCCCTTGCTAATTTGTGCTAATTTGCATTGTATTTCTTTGAAAGTTGTTATGTAGTCTTAAAATTCTACTAGCTTTTGATTGGCTCCTATTAAGTTTTTAAGGCCTAAAAACATTAAATTTAAGTACCCTAGAGATAAGGGTATGGTTTGGGAGTAGTTTCCACCCTCCTAGCCTCTTTGGTTGACTTTTAGGGTCACTCAAAAATCCTACTTTTGGTTGATTGCAAAAATTGATTTGTCTCTTTCATGAGTTGGTGACTCAAACTCCACCTTGGGGTTACCTAAAGTCTAGTTGAGTTAGGATTATATTTAGATGCATTTTGGAGAAGTTTTGGGGTTGTTACCCAATCTCTAGTTTTAGAGAGAAGTTTCAAGATTAAAGAAAAGGAAGAAAAAGCTCTTCTTAACTTGTCATTTTACCTTAACTTTTTGTGAAGGTAGGGTTCTTCACTCTTTTGATCATGTTTTTCATATTGTTCATGCTTTGATTCATGCATAAGGAATTGTGTTGTTCTTTGTATTGCTTGTATGTGTGTTGAGGTTGTTTGGGAGGGATTTTAACTTGTTCTTCGATGTCATTCTTATGCTTTGCTTTGAAATTTTGAGGGAATTTCATGGGGATTGTTTTGGCATTACTCACCCTTGGATAGGGAAGAAGTGGCCATGTATAGGGGAAGGGCCTTAGTTGGACCTCAATAGTGTACAGTCTCCTCTCATGGTGAGAAGAGGGAAAGAGGGTAGGGTGTTATGGGCCCCTACTTGTCATCACATACCATGTTTGAAAATTTAAATTCTTGAAGAAGGGAAGGAATGAAAATCCTTGTTGTATTGGCCTCAAAAGGACATTTGTAGAAGAATAGTAGTTCTTGAGTTTTAGCCCCGAAAGGGCTATGTTATGGTATGGTGATTGGCATCTCCTATTGAAAAAATCTACCCCCCCCCCCCCCCCCCCCCCCCCAATGTTGAACCTATTGTGAAAAATTAGGTTGGGGATGCATGCTTGAATTGTTCATCATATTATGTTGTTTTACCTTTGGGTCAGTTCTCATCTTTCCAATGATTCCCTTGATCATTGAAGATATTGGAAAGGATCTCTTGTGAAAGACCTAGAAGAGAATTCATTTGAATTGTAACATTATGCAAAATGTATTTAAATTTTGATGTATTGGCAAGGATGTCAGGTTTTCTTACTGGTTCTTTCCTGATGGAGCCTTGAACCAGGTTAATTAATAAAGAGAGAAAATATTGAGAAAACCTCCTTGAATTGTATCATATGTTGTTCAATTTATGCATATGAGTGTGGAAAAATGGATTTAACAATGATGTTTTTGAATTATGCAATCTTCATTTTGCAAATATGTTAAGGAAAGTAATTGGATATGTTGAATTTTTTTTTTCAATTCAATGTCATATGTATTAGGAGAAAGTAAATAATCCTACATTGAGGATAAAAAAGTTATCACCTTCCTTGTTAAACTATGTTGAGGCTAATCAAATTAGACACAAAAGAAGTATAAATCTCATTGTATTCAAAAGACTGATGCAAAAAAAAGGTTTATATATATATATATATATATATATATATCCTTGCATTACAATGCATGACTTAGGAAAACAAGTCTTAAAACAAATAGAGTTTATGAAAGTTTAAAGGAAGTCAATCAAACACAATACCAACACTTAGAAAATTTAGGCCTTAAAATAAAAAATTGTTCACCCCCAGGAACAATTTACTCTCTAGTGTTTGTATGGGGATACAAAATAAAGTCCCAATGACAACAGAGCACATTTCCCTCTTGATTCTCCTTTCAAAAATCTTTATTAAAACTCCTCATATATAAAAATAAATAAAATTGGTTTTAAAGACAATATTTATACTTGAGAAATAGCTGCCTAAAAAATCCTAAAACTCACCTAAATAACTTTATACACTTATTACCCACCCTCTATCCTAAGTCCTTAACCCACACCCCCAATCATCATTTCCATGGTGTCGATTTTGGACAGAGGGGCAGACCTGAGCTCGTATACCAAAGTCAATGAAATAAATGTTGAAATGGCCTTGTACCCCCCTAAGTTTTCACATAGACCACATGGGTGGATAGGGAAAGTGGTTGAGATGGACATTTAATTCCATGCAAACACATACATTTTTAAAAAAAACTTTTAACTCCACCTTTTTAACACACCCCCCAACTCCTCCACCCCAAGTGCTCACAATATGGAGGCTTAGCATGCACATTATGGGGGACAAGATCTGTGCCAGCATAGACTTCGGGGCAGCACCAGGGGCCTTGGGGTCCGCCCAAGCACTTTGGGATAGGGTGGCAGAGGGGCCAAGTGGCCAAGTGGGTGGGTAGGTAGATGGGTAGTTAGGTATAGGTAGTTTGTAGGTAGTGGTAAGATTGCTTTATAAATGTTTTTTTTTTAAATTTAAAGATTCTTTTTGTATAGATTAATTTAATTATTAGTTAATTTTAAAATTACCTTTATAATTAAGTTAATATGTCTTTTAAGATATTAGCATATGTTGGATTTTAGTGTTTCTTTTTGTGTATGTATTATCTTTTTAAGTTAGTTAATATATGTTCTAAGTTTTTTTTTTTAGTTGTAGTTTTTTTTTTATATAAATTAGTTTGAATTTATTTGTAGAATAATTAAATTTTAGATATTATATTTTTGTCAATAATTATATTTTGTTAATAATGGTATTCATATTTAATCTAGTGTTATTATGGTAGTAGCATAAAGGTCAAGGTTATTTGGGTTTGTCTTTTGTATAATTGCATTAATTTGAAATGATATTTTTATCACTGCTAGAATTATATTTTCATTCCAATTAAATTTTAGTTTAAAATAAATAAATTTAAAATGGAAATAAACTTTAAACATTGATGTTATGCTATATTAATTTGAAGATCTTTTAATTCAATGTGCTCGAATATAATTAGTTAATACCATTTAAATGGGCACTCAAATCAAATTGTTATATTATAAACTTGATAATTGCTTAAGGGGTATTTTATTCATTAATGCTAACTTGGATCATTTAGATTAATTAATCAATTAATCAATAAAAGTTTAAACTATCATGTTAAGTGCAATTAAAGATTATCAAGAGCTAGACCATATAATTTATGGAGTATAGTCATTTTAGTTAAATGATTTATCCACAAATGTTTAAGTCTACCAACATAAACCTACAAGATGTTTTCTTTTAAACTAAGTTGTATGCCTTAAGGTGTTGATAGGTAATTTTGTTGCCATCTTACAATGTACTTTCATCTTAACTGATCTTAACCTTTTTACCTTAACCTTATCATCTTAGTGAATTTAAGTTTAATTATTAATTTTTTTTTTTTAAAGTGTGTGAGTTTTGCCCCTAGATTTTGGGCATGAAATTTTGGTATTAGAGCCCATGTTTCAACACTAGTAACCTAAAACCATTATGCTTTTAAACTTAACTAAAACTTTAATTGTGTAGGATGCCTCCTGTTAGATGAAGCAACCGTTGAGGTAGAGGTCATATGGCGAGAGGTGGTAGAGTGGGACAGGAGGATGGACCACCACCACCTCCACCACCGAACCCAAACCAAACCCAAACCTTAAGGGGAAGCAATGGATCTCAGAGGAGGTGGGGCCGAAGACAAAGAGAGGAGTAGGAGTCCCCCACTGAAGCAAGTTGAGGGATAGGGTGAGCATGAGGGTGAGCCAATACATTAGAGAGGACCACCACTTGACGGACCTCCTAGACATATAGGAGATGATATCAAAGTGTTGATATGACTTGGACCACCACTCTTTATCGATTCCATAGAGGGGACAGTAGCAGAGGCCTAGTTACAAAGTCTTCAACAGTGCTTTGGATTACGTCCTTATGAGAGTAATCTGAAGGCATGTGTAGCAGTTCATCAACTGAGAGGAGATGCCTCCAATTGGTGGCATTAGGAGGAGATTATAGGAGGAGTGAGCATGGATACCCTCACATGGGAGTCATTCTTAGAGAGATTCAGAGAGAGGTACCTGTCTAAGTACTTCAGGCAGAAGTAGATTGAGGAGTTTCATTCTCTATATCAAAGGGGTCTCACCGTAGCTCAGTATGAGAGCAGATTTCTCAAGCTCCTTCCGTATGTTGAATACATGAAGGATGAGAAACAACAAGTGCATCGATTCATCATGAGCCTAAATTTCTCACTTTAGGGTCTAGTTTGTATGGCCTTTCCTACTACCTTTAGACAGGTAGTTGATGTAGCACTAGTCACAGAGGATACTTAGGGTAGATAGGAGTCACGAGATCAGTCTCAAAACTGAAACTCTACCCAGCAGAAACCCCATTGGAAGGGGAATCAAAACTATATAGTAGGGTCCTCTAAGGCCCAATAGTCTCAGAAGTAGAAACCCTCATTGGTTTATCAAAGATCCAAGCCCAAGTAGTGGCAGTCATAGGGTTTGAGGTAGGATCAGAAAGTACAGGCCCCATAGTCATAGTCGATGAAGACTCAGTAGTCTTCTAGGGGTAGTTTTAGTGGATCTAGTAGGTCAAGAGGCCCATAGAAATTTGGATCTCAGGGTGCATAATCTTATACATGAGGATCATGTTACACTTGTGGTGGCATGGGTCATATTTCTAAAGAGTGTCCTCAGGGATAGTCCACCACTGGTCAGAGAGGGGCATTTTCAGAGCTGATAGTGGGTGATGTAGGTAGATCCCATAGAGGTTTTGTAGCAGTTGATAACTGTTAGGCTAAGCATCAGGCTATAGTTATCGAGGCTACAGGTATTATAAAGGATAGCATGGTTACTATTTTATTTGATTCTAGAGCTACTGATTCATTTATATCTCCTTATGTTGTGGAGCATTGCAAACTGGTAGCAGTTAGCTAGGACGTTAGTTGGGAGGTAGAGTTAGCCTCAAGAGCCAGATTGTCAGTTCATTTCATGGTGCATAATTGCTTGATTCAGATTGGAGAATGTCCTTGATGTCTAATCTACACATTACCCCTATAGGTTCTTATGATGTTTCTCTTGGCATGGATTGGCTTTATGCACACAGCACCAAGATGGATTGTTGACAGAAGAGGGTAAAATGTATGGATGAGGATGGTATCTCTAGAGTGATCCTTAGAGTTAAGAGACCCATATCCCTTCATATGATTTCTGCTATGCAGCTTAGATGATGCATGTGAAAGGGATATCAATTTTTTTCTATCACCATCAATAATAGGGAGGAAGATTCAAAGGGGGAGTCATCCCTTGATGATTTTCCAATATTGCAGGAGTTTGCAGATGTTTTTCCTTTAGAGCTCCTTAGTAGGCCTCCACCTAGAGCAGTGGATTTTTATATTGATCTTGTGCTAGGAGCAGAGCCAATGTCAAGAGCACCATAAAGGATGACTACTCATGAGCTTACTGAACTAAAGATTCAGTTGGAGGAACTCTTAGAGAAGGGGCATATTTGACCTAGTGTGTCACCTTGGGGTGCACCAGTGATCTTCGTTAAGATGAAAGATGGATCACTAAGGTTGTGTATTGATTATTAGCAGTTGAACAAAGAAACCATCAAAAATTGATATCCTCTTCCTAGGATTGATGACCTCTTCGATGAGTTGTAGGGTGCTTGAGTATTTTCCAAGATTGATCTTAAGTCAAGTTATCATCAATTGAGGATTGTGGATTGTGATATCCCTAAGACTACATTTTGTACTAGGTTTGGTCACTACAAGTTCACCGTGGTACCATTTGGCCTCACAAATGCTCCAGCTATGTTCATGAGCCTCATGAATGGAGTATTTCATACCTTTTTGGATAAGTTTTTGGTTTTTTTCCTTGATGACATCCTGATATATTCTCATGACAAGAAGAAGCATGAAGAGCACCTAAGACAAGTATTGCAAAAGTTGAGAGAGAATCAGTTGTATGGTAGCCTATCAAAGTGTGCATTCTATAGGCCTAAGATACATTATTTGGGTCATGTCATATTAGGCGATGGTGTCTCAGTAGAACCATCAAAGATTAGGGCCATCATGGAGATTGGTTAGCACCCACCATGTCACTAAAGTGAGGAGCTTTATGGGACTAGAAAGTTATTATCAACACTTCATTGTAGGATTCTCTAGATTGGCACACACCATCACATCTCTTCAGAAGAAGAGAAAGAAGTATGAGTGGATAGAGAAGTGTGACAAAGCTTTCCAAGAACTCAAGAGAGCCCTCACAAGTGCACTGATTCTTGCAGTACCAGATCCATTTGTGAATTTTGTGGTGTGTACTGATGCATCTTTGGATGGTATAGGAGTAGTCCTTATGTAGGGTGGATGACCTATTTTCCTTCGAGTCTAGAAAGTTGAAGACTCGTGAACTCAATTACCCTACTCATGACCTAGAGCTTATAGCAGTGATTCATGCTTTAGTGAGGTGGTGAAACTTCCTTCTAGTTCATAGATTTGAGCTTCATTTTGATCACTAGAGCTTGCAGTACATATTCACATAGCCAAACTTTAATGCTAGGTAGAGAAGGTGGATGGAGTTCCTTTGTGAGTACAATTTTGATGTTCATTACATCAAGGGAAAGGAGAATGTAGTTGTAGATGCCTTAAGTAGAAGGCACCATGAGCTTTCATTTATGACTACTAGCACCAATTTGAGATAGTAGATTCTTTAGCACTTGCCAGTAGATGAGCTTTATGCAGAGGTTAGTGAGGCGGTGCATTCTCAGAGACCCTCAGAAGGGAAGTATTCAGAGTATTCTTTGGATTTTGATCAACTCTTGCATCATAGAGGATGTATGTATATACCTTCCATTGGGGGTTTGTGTGAGCTCATTATACTTGAGGCTCATAGAGCACCTTATGCAGCACAACCCAGTGTTAAGAAGTTACATAAATATTTGAGATAGTTATATCATTGGCTAGGCATGAGAGTGCAAATTTCTAACATAATTGCAAGATGCTCTAAGTATTAGAGGGTGAAGGTAGAGCATCATCATCCTGGTGGGCTCCTTTAGCCTCATGAGATTGTAGAGTGGTAGTGGGATGCTATATCTATGGATTTTATTGTTCGTCTTCCCATGTCATCTTGCCTCCATGATGCCATTTTGGTGATAGTTGAAACATTGACCAAGGTTGCCCATTTCTCACCTATGTGTACTACATTCATAGCATAAAACATAGCTCAAGTGTTTTTGCAGGATATTGTCAAACTTCATGGTGTTCCCCATAAGATCATCTTTGATAGGGATTCATTGTTCACTTCATCCTTTTGGAGAGAGTTGCAAGTAGCATTGGGCACTAGGCTCAATTTTAGTACAGCGTACCATCCTCATACCGAGTGAGTGAATCAGGTTTTGGAGGATATGTTACATATGTATTTGATGGACCATCAGGTCAAGTGGGAGGAATCCCTACATCTTGTCAAGTTTGCCTATAACAATGGGCACCATTCTTCCATAGGTATGCCACCTTATGAGGCCTTGTATCGAAGACCTTGTAGGATGCCCTTGAGTGGGGATAGGATCAAGGATCAGATATCTATTGGACCTTAGTTAGTTAAGGAGATGGAGTAGCAAGTGATCCTGATTAGACAGTGCTTGAGAGAGGCACAAGATCGGCAAAAGAATTATGCTAATGCGAAGAGGATAGATTGAGAGTATCAAGTTGGAGATAGAATTTTCTGAAGGGTGTGGCCACACAAAAGTCCAATTCAATTTAGAAAGGGCTCTAAGTTGGCACCCCAGTTCGTTGGACTATTTGAGATCCTAGAGAGGATAGGACCACTTGCCTATTGTTTAGCCTTACCACCTAGCATGTCACACATCCATGATGTGTTTCATATTTCATTACTTAGAGGATACATTTATGATGAGTCTCATATTATAGATTGGGATGCTTTGTAGGTGGAGTCAGATGGCCAGTTAGTGCTAGAGCCTATCCGTATTATTGCACGATGGACCCTAACACTTCAAGGTTGAGAGTTGAACCAGGTTAGGGTCCAGTGGGATTGTTACGATGAGGTTATGGCTTCATGGGAGGATGTGGCATAGATGCAATCTTAGTACCCAAATCTTTTTTATGAACTCCAGGAAGAAGTTTATGCCTGTTGAGGAGGATGTGAGGCTTCGCCCTGACCCATCGTAGCATAGTGGGTACATTATTATTTTAATATTCATGACTCGATATGTCGAGACACTATTTGATGCACTGGAAATTATTATGTTATTTTATGATGTGTGATGCTTTACCTTTAGATATTTGATTTTTTCATTTAATGCTCTATGAATGTGCATGATGATGAAGTAAATTTATGCAGAACTAACATTTTGATTATGCAATTTTAATGGTAAAAAATCTAAGTAGAATGAGATAAACAATCGATTATTAGAAAAATGGATGTTTTTAATTTATATGATTTTTCTAATATGTAATTTACATAATGCATGTAATTTCTTAAATTACTGATGTGTGCAATGAGTGTGCATGATATTGTTGGTAAACAGATTTGTCCTTTCTTGTTTCTTATGAAGATATGACTCTTAATGCCTGAATGATGAATAATATCTATTTACAACAGTTGAAAAGCCATTCTCTGATTACTGGCTTCTCTCTGAATTAGTAGGTATAGCTCCTTGTGTGAATGATGTTCAAGGAATTATGTTTTATTACTAAAACTAATGTGGGGTATGCTCTTAACTCGAGAGCAGAAGAGGCAAACGAAATTAAGCCTAACTAGAACTTAATTTGGTCAAGAAAGACTTCTCAATACTGAAACAAATTCAAGTATCCACACATCTTATGAATTTGTAAATCTATTCGCATAAGACTAGAATAAGTTGAAATTCAAATCTAAACTATAACTGATAAACAAGGAATGTTAACAAAATCTTTAGCCAAATGAATCATAACACTACTTATCACATTCATTCATGATCTTGAAAATAGGGGAAAGAAGCTCTGTTCCTCCTTAATTCTCTATAAAACAAAAAGGAAACATAGACTGAACACAATACCTACTAGAACTGAAAAAGATTGACATAAAATACCATTTAATTAGCTCTGCAACAAAAAGTACTTCACATAAAAAAATTTCTAACCTTTCATTAATTATTCAACTTCATACATATAGAGTTGAGAGATGATCGTTACAATAGGAATTTTAATCAGTTCATCTTCTGAAGATGACAAATGGAAAGATGCTAGTTTTTCATATTACAAAATTTACAAAATTTGAAAATTTTACATTAAAGAATGAAAAGGGAGTGTCAAATGAATTACTTATACTTCTTTCCCTTTTCAGTTTTCACCCTATATGTTTTGGCAGACACTATAATTGGGATCATTTCTTCATGACTAGGCACATGTACATTAGTGAATCTTAAGAGCCACTTTGAATGCTCCCAAGCCAACTCCTTTACTACATTTAGCTAACTTGTCAATTCTCCAGTGGCCACATGTACATATCCACCAAGCCTCTGCAACTCTACCACTCTGTTTTGACCACTTGAAGTCATTCCAGATAGATTACTCAAGTATGTGGAGAATTTATTTTTCATTACTTCTACCCCAATGAGAGCTTTTCCTTGCCCACTATTTTGTGGGTCAGTATGTAATCCTCGCATGAATTCAAATGCTATGTCTTGGATCTTCTTCACCTTTTCCCTTGTTTCTTTGAGTCCTTCTTCAGCCTCTTGAATCATCTCCTACTTGAATTGCATTTTTCGAAGCCATTCAAATAGAGGCTCAGTCACCTTCTTCAAAATATTTACTTCAACTGCCTCTTTTGCCTTCATTTTGATGACCATATTTAGGAGAGAAATACATTCGTCACACCTTGACTTTTCTACGGCCAAAGTGGTGTGATTAGAAATGATATTATCCTTCTCAATTTCCAATCAAAGGATAACATTTCCAATTTGATCAATCAGAACAACTCCATCTGCATTGAGTTTCTCAATCCATTCTTTTTCGATCTAGCCAAAATGTCTATCCTTTTGAAGCTATGAGATGAAGGCTTGCACTTCTTCTATAGTACGGTTCTCAGTAGCAAGCACACTAGTAATGGTTGCCAATGGAACAACTAATTGCCTAATAAATTTTTTCAATTCTTCAATCTCAGCCTTCATTCTAATTTTTGACAATTTGAGGTTCTCCAATTGTTCTTCTATCACCTCGTTACTTGATCTCCATAGGCCCACCTTTGTATCATGCCTAGCCTCCCCAAGATCAATCAAATGCAGAGTGAAATCATTAGGTGTCATGTCCTCAATTCTCCCTACTTTATTTGGCTTTGCTACCTCCATTGTTAAGTGTCCTGGTTTTGGATCGTGCCCAAGTATTGATAAAGTCTTCTGCTTCTTAGTTTTCGCTACTGTAGATCCAGAGCAGACTGCTTGAGACATAGTATCCTTTGCAGGGATAGGTTCCTCTTTCCTCTTTCTCTTCCTTTCTAGAGTATCTTCTAGCTAGGATTCTGTACTAATTACTTTAGAAGTAGCCCCAAGTGATTCTATACTGAACATCTTGTTCCTCACTGGAGTCATTGGCACTGAAGTAGTAGAAAAAAGATTCTTAGGATCTTGAAATAGAAGCCTAGAAGAACTCGAGACTTTCTCTTCCTCTTGAGTTTTCCTTGTGGCTTCATCAGATTCAGTGGATTCACTATGACTACTCTATTCATCCTTGATCTCTACTATCTAAATGGGGACACCAATTGGCTTCAAAAGGGGAGCACTTGCAGATGGACCAGGGCTATGACAAGGAGATGGAGTAGCAGCCACATGAGGAGGTGAAACTAGAGTAGCCACATTAGGAGGTGAAACTGGAGTAGCCACATGAGGAGGTGACACTAGAGCAACCACATGAGGAGGTGACACTAGAGCAGTAACACCATCTTTCAGCTCTTCAGTCCTCTTTTCTTTGGTGATGGCTTGGGCTCCAATAATTGGTACAGGACCACCTTGGAAAGTTGGAGCTATTGAAATTTTCTTCTCCAGGGGTTGGTCACCTCCTCCTAAAGATTAAGCAGGTCCTTGAGTAGTTGAAGTTGTAGCACTAGGTGTGGCACTTTGAGAAGAAGTGGGAGTAGTAGCAGCTGGTGAAGCTTGAGCAGTCTTGCTCCTACTCTGGCCCTTTTTTTCTATCCACTTGACCCATTTCCCAATTCTTTTGATAATCCAGGCCAATATAACATCAAGGTCTTCCTCCACATTGACATATGGCTCAGAATTGATTGGAGTATTTCTCAATTTGGTCAAATTTGTATTACTATACATATTTTTCCCATCATCCTCTAGCACTTCCACCTCTAACTTAATGCCATATGTATTTATTTGTTCTATTGTGAGTCTAGCAAAGGCACGGTCTCAACTCTCTAGCTCATCTCTGTAATCAGCCTAGTAATCTTCTATAGTAGTTACATGTTTGATGACGCTTCCAATTTGAAGCACATCTCTATACCCATTTGGATCAAACATGGGCCTTATCACTTCATACTCCTCCAGTCTATATTTTTTCTTGAATGCTTTGAGTATGTTCTTCGCATTTGATTGGGGTTCACAACTGTATGCTCCAACTTTTATGGGAAATTCATATCCCTTTTTCTTCAAACTGGCGCTCAACACATTCACCTATATTGCTTGTCTTATGATCTCAATGAGCATGATCATGTCATCTACATATCTGGGCAGCTTCAGGGGAAATCCATTGAAAGTTGCAAGATGCACATATGAAAAAGATGAGAATTGGATGAAATAACTACCCAACTAACTAATGGTCACCATTGCTTATGGGTTGAATCTCCTCTCTAGGCACCCTTGAAGTTCCTTATAAAGCCTCATTGTAAATGCATCATTAACTCTGATATACTCTGCATAACTATTCTGTAACTGCAAGCATGGGTAAAACTCATAACTCTTTACATCATCAGGAAAATTCTCTATTCTAGGAAGGCCCAGTATTAATTGTAGGGAAGCCAACATATATATCAAGAAATAAGACATATAAAATGAATTGTAGAACTTGGCTACACTTAGAGCTCTAGATAGATGCTCACTTACCTCATATGCCCAGTCAACATATTGTGTATCCAAGTAGATAATTTGCACTAAAAAGAAGTATTGTTGTACAAAATTGAGGGCTTCGACCTCACCTTTCAATCAATGCAAAAGAACTAGAATGTTCACAATCTCAAGCTTGAGATAAGTGTCAAAAAGGGTTTTAGGAACTTTACTTTTGGCTCCTCTTGGCTTTTGGAACCAAGAACTCATGATCTCCTTTCGCCACATCATCTTCTTCAGAGAGAATTTAGACATAGCTCCTCCAATTTTTAATTCAGAGAACTCCTCTCTTTCTAGAATTCACAGGCAATTGACTACTGCTTGCCTATCAATTGAGATTAACACCGTTTGATCAGGTAGCAAGATTTACTTCGTATCTGGGTTATAGTGATTAATACATTCAATAATCAACTTCAGGGCTTGCACTGCTACAAGAAATCTTGTTGCTTCTACCAGCCCACTTCTTTAGAGTTTCTTTGTTATGGGATGAACTGGTTTTTCCCTCAACCTTCTTTGGAAATCTTGCATGTCAAAGAAATAGAGTGAAGTGTCTATGATATTCTACCATGTGGACTTGATTCCACCCAATCCATCAAATCCAGCAAAGCTTGTTGCCATTTCAATTGAGGTAGAGATAATTGGAAATCTTAAAACTTGAAATGAGATAGAGAGTAGAACTTTGTAACTATGGGGATTTCAATAATCAATTTAACAGCATAATAATTCAAATGAGTAAGCAGTAGTTTGAAAATTCGTTATGTTCATCTCTATATAGAAACTCCAATCCACCCGTTAATCTTTAAAATTTGCACCACACAAATGACTTACATGATAAATCTATTACATTAGTAAATGTGGAGGTTACAACAAACTCTTTCTTATCTTTTCACTATTTTCATTGGCCCAACGGTTATTTTCCTTTATTACGGCTTACTTTCCCATTTTATACCAAGCTGCAGAGAAATAAGAATGGAGCACTCCATGAGTAAAATTCTGCTCAGTTAGAATTTGAACAAAATACTCCCTCAAAGTGATCAACATGCTTCCCTTACCTTTTTTAAGCTTCGTATAATCGATCATCAAATAACCATGCTTGCAAGAGTGATCTTCCACTGGATGCGAAAAACTGCCTTCAAGGGTAGAAACCACACAGAGGAGAAGTTGTTTATGAGTTTTTTGTCTATTCCCTTTGTTTTACCTTCTCTTCCCTAATCACTTTACTTTAATCCTTCAGAAAATATAAAACCAACTTCGCAAGTGAAAGGTGGGACCCACTAGCTCACTTTATTCTTTTACAAACACCTTTTCAAAAAATTGACTTCTTGTTTCAAAACCCGTTGAGGAGAAGTTATTTCTGAGTTTTTTGCCAATGGCCTTTTTAATCATCTTAGTGAGTTTTGAAAGGTTCCCATAGCAAAAACATGGCAACACTTGAATGATCCATCCATAAAATGATTTTCTTCTCTTCATTTAAGCTCAAGAATTGCATTTGGGAATCTCAGTGGAGTTTCACCTTCTAGGTGCGAAACATGCCAAGGAGAAGATGAAACTAGATTTTCCGCCAGTCCAACTTTCTATAAGTTTGGAACAAAATGACTTGTGAGTAAGTTCATCTAAAGTAAAATAATTTAAGAATATCTATTGAGCAATGTCCTAAACTACCCCAAAGACTCGTGATGATAAACAAAACCCACCCGGCCATACAATGTGAGAGAAGGGAAAGACGAAAACTCGATGGAGATACTTATTACTTGAGGAAGGAAAAGGGGCAACCAACTCGACTAAACTAAAAAAAATACAAGCTAATCTCTACTTTGAAAAATTGGTACATGGTGAAAAGTGAGGCAACAACTGGCTTTGATTAGGGACTTGGGTAGAGTATACCCAAGCAAGGGACTTAGGATCTCTAGTTTTGCAAAGGAGATAAGTCGAAAACACAACAAAAATAAGGTAGAAGAAATAAGGAGATGTAAGGGAAGGAAAACCTAACTAGGAAAACACACACAAGAACTAAACTTAACTATAATACAATACAGGGGTCACCTATTTTTAGTTTGCAATTTGATAGAGCTTGAGATCCTGACCATTATAAGTCAGGGGTAATACTTCATCATCTTCATATGTCAACTTGAAAGAATTATTTTCAAATGCCTGTTGAATTCTGAATGGACCCTTCCATAGAGCATCAAACTTTTTATGCATTCCTTTCGAGGCCTTTCTTTGCTACCCATGCATATGCATCTTTAAACATCCCAGGCCAGTAATAACACTACCTTAATATTTTAAATGTTGTGACTGAAGAAGAGAAATTTCCCCCACAAGCTTCATCATGGAATGTCCTCAACAACCTTACTTGTTGTTTTTAATCTACACATCTAAGGAAAGTACCATCAATAGCCCTTTTGTAAAATTCATCATCCCAAATGACATACTTAGCCACCTTTAGTTTTAGATCTCTTCTTTGCATTGCATTTAGGCCCTCTGGACATTCACCATACGTTAATAGGTAAGAGATGTTTTTAAACCATGGATCACAAAGACCTACAGCTAACACCAATTGTTTTTCACCCCATTTTTTCTAACCTTCTAGTAATTTTATTTTCTGCAATTGCCTTACATAAAGCATTCCCTCTTATCAACTTTGTAGGTTTAATCTCAATATCATATTCCTATATCTTTGCTACCCACGCTCCTCTGACATTGCAACCTACTTCCTATTGTGTTAGTATACTTTTTACTGCTACGTCTGGGACTAAGATGATAGATTGTGAATGTAAGATATAGAATCAGAAATTCTTAAGTGCTCTGACTACCGCATAAACATGCTTTTCAATTTGTGAATATTTTAGTTCATGATTTTTCAAAGGTATGCTCATAAAAGCTATAGGAGCCTATACCCCTTCATCGTTATCTTGCATTAATATTGCAAATAAATTATGCTCAAAAGCATAAAAATAAATAAAGAAATCTTGCTTATAATTTGGATGACTCAAAACTAGGGCATGGGCAATAGCGGTCTTTATATCTTGAAAAGCTTTCTTTCTCGCCTCATTCCATTTAAAATTTGAATTTCCTTTCATCATTTCTACTATATGTTTAGTAGTTTCTGCGAAATCAAGCACAAATCTTCTAAGAAAATTTACCTATCCAAAAAAGACTTAACCCCTATTTTCTTTGAAGGTAGACTTAATCTCTGAATAGCCTCTACTCTTTCAAGGTCAATTCTAATGCCTTCTTGGGACACTATATGACCCAAAAGTTTTCCTTCTATCACATAGAAAATTGACTTCTTTGGGTTAAGAGATATTCCATGCTCTTTGCACCTCTATAGTACTTTCCTTAAATCTTCCATATGATCTTTTCTTTTTCTCGAGAACACAGTGAGATCATCTAGATATATGACTATGATTCAGTCTTTCAAATCAGTGAATGTCTTACACATGCACCTTTGGAATGTAGCACCAACATTAATAAGCCCAAAAGGCATTATGTGATACACAAATGTACCCCAAGGGGTAGTGAATGCTATCTTATTTTGGTCCTTCTCCTCTACTTCAATCTGATTATAACCTGAGAAGCTGTCAAGCATAGACATCATTTCAGATCCTTCCATTGTTTGCAATAAATAGTCCATATTAGGAAGAGCAAAGTTGTCTTTCAGGGATGCCTGATTTAAGTTGTGGAAATCAACAAAGATTCTTATTTCTCCATTCTTTTTTCTAATGGGTACTATGTTGGCTATCCAGGTGGAATGATGAATGGGATAAATAATTCTTTCTTTTAGCATCTTATGTACTTCTCAGAAGATGGCATCAGCAACTTTAGGATTATAGTTCCTTTGTTTCTATCGGATAGGGGTTGTATCAGGCTTCAGTGGGATCTCATGTTTTACCTTCCCATTTTTATAACTTTTCAAATCTTCATAGCTCCAAGCGAAAAAATCTATGTATTCCATAAAGAGATTCTTTGTGGCCTCTTTCTCTTTAGGTGAACAACACTTCCCAATGTTAATCAACTTGGGATTATGAATGTTTCCAATGTTAACTCCTTCATATTCACCCATTGTTGGTCCCTTTTTTGCTCTCTTCTACTTTATGTAAGCATCATGTCTATTAAAATTTTTTCTAAAGCTACAAAATATGGAGGAATGCTATTACCTTTCAACTAAACTTCTCCATTTTGACCCTGTTTCTCAATTACATCAGAGTTTTCATGATCACCTCCACTAGACTCATGTTCAAAACTAGACTTGTCATTCTCTAAAAACATCTACAAACTCTTGTCATCACTAAAGACTTGCCAAGATTCTGTGTTATTTGGGATGGCAGATCGATATACAATTTTGATCTGGTACTTTTTGTGTTGGAAATCTGGATGAGGGAGCAATAAAGAGGCAAAAACTGCTAAGGAGTTAGCTTTGGTATTCATCTCCCTTGGAATTGCTTCAATAGAAAAAGCATCCAGACCTTCGATCTCATCCCAGACTCTATTCCTATAGTTTTTAAGCTTATGGTTTTTAATAGAATATTGCCCTTTTATTTTCTTTATAATAAGCTCGGAATCACCTTGACCTTTTAAAATCTTGATCCCTCTTTCCTTTGCTAACATTATTCCCAGTAATAAGGCCTCATATTATGTAGTATTATTAGTATTCCCAAATTCCAATTTGAAAGCCAAAAGTTCAGGTTCTCCTTCTAGGGATATCAATACTACACCTACTCTAGATCCTGAAGAGGCACAAGTTTTGTCAAATTCAAGCATCCATATACCTGGTACATCTTTTTTTTCATTTGGATTTTTAACACCTAGATTTTCATCTATTTGTTCATTCATACCTTCTTTAGTAAACAACATATAGTTGTCAAATTCCAGTTCTTGATATAGGATTTGAGCTTTAGGATCATCTAATTTCAAAATTGTGAACTTTTCTTTTTCTTTAGGTTCTAATTTGACCTTCTTATTCCCAATAGGTATCATTGCTTGAGACCAATCCATTTTTATTTCTCTTCCCAAGTCTCAACAAAAACTTCTACTTAATAGAAGTCCATAGCTTGCTGGAATATCAGCTACTAGGATAGTTGATAGGAGTTTCTTTTTTGAATGTGAAGCTAAGGCTACTTGAGCGTCTTTGACCTGTCCAAGTAGAGAGACTTGTTTGGCATCCATAGAATAACATCTCCCATGCACTTTAGTAAGATTTAGTCCCAAGGCTTTAGCTACAGAATATGGCATAACATTATCCAATGCACTTGAATCTATTATGCAATTACTAAGTTTACATCCATTGATGTACAATGAAATATAAAAAGGTTCAGGTTTTTGTCCAGGGAAGGTTGCTAAAATAGTAGAATCTTCCTGATTAAACAAGCTAGATGTTAAGGTTTCATCTTCAATTTCAATAGTCACGTTATGATTCAAGTCTGAGATACCTCCTTTACATCTATCCACTAATCTCTTTAACTCAGAAGGATGTGACTTTAAATAATCAATAGTGGAAATTTGAACTTTTGACTCTTCATAAAATTAAATGAAATCAAAAGATGTCTTGTCCTTACCCATCTGTGAAGTGGATGTTTCTTGATCAGTATGTACCTTACTCATAGAAGGACTGGAGTTGTCTCTATGAGTATGAATAGAGGCTTGATTCTTCATCCTTTGTCCATGGGTAAGTACTATGTATGAAGTTCCATCAATGGTTGCATAACACTCACCTTTTGATTCAGAATCTGATTCATATTCCAAAAATAAATTTCTAGAGTTGCCATTTGAACAAGAATCAGGTTCTAAAAATGGAGTTGCAATATTTAATTCATTAGTAGATAACAACTATATCATACGAACAATCTCTAGAAAATTCTCACTGTCATGATCTTGGTCAAATGAAAGACACACATATTTCCTTTTTTTGGTGCTACTTCAATTTGCAACCTAGGTTGTGAACTTGTAAGCTACAGAAATCTACTTTCATTGCTTCTTCCTGGTGAGTTTTGGTAATTTCATTGATAAGAGCTATTGAATCTAGGTAGTTTCTTTTTCATCGCTACTAGTTCATTAGATAACTTCTAAATCATCTCTTATGATGATGTGGTATTACTAGAACTCCCTTTAGTTTGAAGTTCTCATTTCCATTTTCCCACAAAAATTAAGTGATCCTCACATTCAATAGCTTTCTTCTATGCGTCAGCTAGATCAGTGGGGCGTACTCTTCTCAAATCATAATTGATATATGGAGGCATAGAACTAATAAAGAAAGTTTTTAGATTGAGAGGTTTGGGTCTATCAGAAGTAGGAATTTTTCTATTAATCTTATTGAAACTAACAACGAAATCCCTCATGCTCATAGTTGGTTGCTACTTAATTGAAGTCAACTGTGTTAGCAAGGCGTGTTCATCTTCTGCAATTTTGAATTTGGCTTCAAATTCAGTTCTCATCATGTCCCAATTAGTTATTGAACCATCAACTAAATGATAAAACCAGTCTGCTACAATATCTGTAAGGGTCTCTATGAACAATCTTATAGCAACATCTTCATGTCCCACCCCTAATATATGGGTAGCTACAAAGAAGGCTTTAATGTGTTCATCTGTAGTGACTTTCCCATCACCTGATAATTTAGGGAAATTCTTCTTTGAACTAGTTGGGAGTGGATGATAAGTATTTAGTGCTAATGGCCCTATTACCATAGCCCATGGAGCAGCCATGATTGTTCTAGCAGTATATGGCAGAAATTAACAACTGGAGGTGCAGTAACTCTGTGAAGTGCTAACACCTGAAAAGTGGAATGTGAAGTGTTGGCATCTTGATTTCTAACAAGGGAAGGGGTTCTACTCCAACTTTTACCTTAAACTTTTCACTTGGGAACTTCTCAAATATGAAAACCAAGCTCTGTTAGTTTATCAAAGGTGGAATCTTGCCCACCCTGTTCCTTGGTACTTTTGAGGAACCTAAATTGTTCCAAGATGCTAGGTGTAGTTTAACTCTAAGCTTACTATCTTAATTGTCTTTCTGCTCTCCAAATATCTCTCCTTTGAACAACTCTTTCAAAGGCTTCAGCTCTTCTTTCTTCTTCTTCTAATACCTGGATAGCATTTTGATAATGTTCAATGTTCCTTCTGTGCCTCCAAACAAATGTGTTAAGAGATGAAATTATGTCCTCTTGGTCATTTTGAAAACCAAGGTTAGGTTGGAGCACTGGGATTATGTTTTCATGAGGTAGTATTATTTTTCCTCATGACATAGGCTTTTTGGTCAAGCAACTATTCGTATTCCCCAGCAGAGTTGCCAAAAATCTATTGGTAAACAGATTTGTCCTTTCTTGTTTCTTGTGAAGATATGACTCGTAATGCCTGAATGATGAATAATATCTATTTACAACAGTTGAAAAGCCATTCTCTATTTATTGGCTTCTCTCTGAATTAGTAGGTATAGCTCCTTGTGTGAATGATGTTCAAGGAATTATGTTTTATTCCTAAAACTAATGTGGGGTATGCTCTTAACTCGAGAGCAGAAGAGGCAAACAAAATTAAGCCTAACTAGAACTTAATTTGGGCAAGAAAGACTTCTCAATACTGAAACAAATTCAAGTATCCACACATCTTATGAATTTGTAAATCTATTCGCATAAGACTAGAATAAGTTGAAATTCAAATCTAAACTATAACTAATAAACGAGGAATGTTAACAAAATCTTTAGCCAAATGAATCATAACACTACTTAGCACATTCATTAATGATCTTTAAAATAGGGGAAAGAAGCTATGTTCCTCCTTAATTCTCTGTAAAATAAAAAAGAAACATAGACTGAACACAATACCTACTAGAATAGAAAATGATTGACATAAAATACCATTTAATTGACTCTAAAACAAAAAGTACTTCACATCAAAAAAAAATTGACCTTTCATTAATCATTCAACTTCATACATATAGAGTTGAGAGATGACTGTTACAATAGGAATTTTAATCGGTTCATCTTCTGAGGATGACAAATGGAAAGATATCAGTTTGTTGTATTAAAAAATTTACAAAATTTGCAAAATTTACATCAGAGAACAAAAAGGGAGTGTCAAATGAATTACTTAGACTTCTTTCCCTTTTCATTTTTTGCCCTATATGTATTGGCAGCCACTATAATTGGGATCATTTCTTCGTGACTAGGCACATGTACATTAGTGAATCTTAAGAGCCACTTTGAATGTTCTCGAGCCAACTCCTTTACTACATTTAGCTAACTTGTCAATTCTCCAACCTCCACATGTATGTATCCACCAAGCGTCTGCAACTCTACCACTCTATTTTGACTGCTTGAAGTCATTCCAGATAGATTACTCAAGTATGTGGAGAATTTATTTTTCATTACTTCTACCCCAATGAGAGTTTTTCCTTGCCCACTATTTTGTGGGTCAGTATGTAATCCTCACATGAGTTCAAATGCTCTAGCTTGGATCTTCTTCACCTTTTCTGCGGCCAAAGTGGTGTAATTAGAAATGATATTATCCTTCTCAATTTCTAATCAAAGGATAACATTTCCAATTTGATCAATCAAAACAGCTCCATCTGCATTGAGTTTCTCAATCCATTCTTTTCTGAGCTAGCCAAAATGTCTATCCTTTTGAAGCTATGAGATGAAGGCTTTCACTTCTTTTGCAGTAGTGTTCTCAGTAGCAGGCACACTAGTAATGGTTTCCAATGGAACAACTAATTGCCTAATAATTTTTTTCAATTCTTCAATCTTGGCCTTCATTCTGATTTTTGACAATCTGAGGTTCTCCAATTGTTCTTCTATCACCTCATTACTTGATCTCCATAGGCCCACCTTTGTATCATGCCTAGCCTCCCCAAGATCAATCGAATGCAGAGTGAAATAATCAAGTTTCATGTCCTCAATTCTCCCTGCTTTATTTGGCTTTGCTACCTCCATTGTTAAGTGTCTTGTTTCTGGATCTTGCCCAAGTATTGATAAATTCTTCTACTTCTTAGCTTTCCCTACTGTAGATCTAGAATAGACTTCTTGAGACACAGTATCCTTTGTAGGGATACTCTCCTCTTTCTTCTTTCTCTTCCTTTACAGAGTATCTTCTAGCCATGATTCTGTACTGATTACTTTAGAAGCAGCCCCAAGTGATTCTATACTGAACATCTTCTTACTCACTGAAGTCACTAGCGCTGAAGTAGCAAAAAAATGATTCTTAGGATCTTGAAATAGAAGCCTAGAAGAACTCAGGACTTTCTCTTGCTCTTGATATTTTTTTGCAGCTTCATCAAATTTAGTGGATTCACTTCTCCTACTCTGTTCATCCCCGATCTCTACTATCTGAATGGGGGAACCTGTTGGCTTCAAAAGGGGAGCACTTGTAGATGGATTAAGGCTATGACAAGAAGATGGAGTAGCAACCACATGAGGAGGTGAAACTGGAGCAGCCACATGAGGAGGTGACATTGGAGTAGCCACATGAGGAGATGACACTGGAGAAGTAACACCATCTTTCGACTCTTCAGTCCTCTTTTTTTTGGTGTTGGCTTGGACTCCAATAACTAGTAGAGGACCACCTTGGCAAGTTGGAGCTATTGAAATTTTCTTCTCTTGGGGTTGGTCACCTCCTCCTGCAAATTGAGTAGGTCCTTGAGCAGCTAAAGTTGTAGCATTAGGTGTGGCACTTTGAGAAGAAGTGGGAGTAGCAGCAGCTGGTGAAGCTTGAGTAGTCTTGCTCCTACTCTGGCCCTTTTTTTCTGTCCAATCAACCCATTTCCTAGTTCTTTTGATAATCTAGGCCATCATAACATCAAGGTCTTCCTCCACATTGACATATGGCTCAAAACTGATTGGAGTACTTCTCAATTTGGTCAAATATGTATTACTATACATATTTTACCCATCATCCTCTAGCCCTTCCACCTCTAACTTAATGCCATATCTCTTTATTTGTTCTATGGTGAGTCTAGCAAAGGCAAAGTCTCAGCTCTCTAGCTCATCTCTGCAATCAGCCTAGTAATCTTCTATAGTAGTTACATGTTTAATGACGCTTCCAATTTGAAGCACATCTCTAGCATACCCATTTGGATCAAACATGGGCCTTATCACTTCATACTCCTCCAGTTTGTATTTTTTCTCGAATGCTTTGAGTATGTTCTCCACATCTGATCGAGACTCACAATTATATGCTCCAACTTTTATGGGAAATTCATATCCCTTTTTCTTCAAACTAGCACTCAGCACATTCACTTGGATTTCTTGTCTCATGATCTCAATGAACATGATCATGTCCTCTAGATATCTGGGCAGCTTCAGGGGAAATCCATCGAAAGCTACAAGATGCAAATATGAAAAAGATGAGAATTGGATGAAATAACTACCCAACTAACTAATGGTCGCCATCACTTTTGGGCTGAATCTCCTCTTCGGGCAGCCTTGGAGTTCCCTACAAAGCCTCATTGTAAATGCATCATTAACGCTGATATACTTTGCATAACTATTCTATAACTGCAAGCATGGGTAAAACTCATAACTCTTTACATCATCTAGAAAATTCTCTATTCTAGGAAGGCTTGGCCATAATTGTAGGGAAGCCAACATATATATCAAGAAAGAAGACATATAAAATGAATTGTAGAACTTGGCTACACTTAGAGCTCTAGACAGATGCTCACTTACCTCATACGCCCAGTCAACATATTGTGTATCCGATCAGATAATTTGCACTAAAAAGAAGTATTGTTCTACAAAATTAAGGGCTTCAACCTCACCTTTCAATTGATGCAAAAGAACTAGAATGTCCATGATCTCAGGCTTGAGATCAGTGCCAAAAAGGGTTTTAGGAACTTTATTTCTGGCTCCTCTTGGCTTTTGGAACCAAGAACTCATGATCTCCTTTCGCCACAACATCTTCTTTAGAGAGAATTCAAACATAGCTCCTCCAATTGTTAATTCAAAGAACTCCTCTCTTTTTGGAATTCATAAGCAATTGACTAGTGCTTACCTATCAATTAAGATTAACATCGTTTGATCAGGTAGCAAGATTTGCTTCGTATCTGGGTTATAGTGATTGATACATTCAATAATCAGCTTCGGGGCTTGCACTACTACGAGAAATCCTGTTGCTTCTTCCAGACCACTTCTTTAAAGTTTCTCCATTATGGGATGAACTAGTTCTACCCTCAACCTTCTTTTGAAATCTTGTATGTCAAATAAATGGAGTGAAGTGTTTGTGAAATTCTGTCATGTGGACTTGATTTCGCCCAATCCATCAAATCCAGCAAATCTTGTTGCCATTTCAATTGAGGTAGAGATAATTGGAAATCTTAAAACTCAAAATAAGAAAGCTAGTAGAAATTTGTAACTGTGGGGATTTCAATAATCAATTTAATAGCATAACAGTTCAAATGAGTAAGCAGTATTTTGAAAATCTGTTATGTTCATCTCTATATAGAAACTCCAATCCACCTGTTAATCTTTAAAATCTATGCCACACAAATGACTTACATGATAAATCTATTAGATTAGTAAATGTGGAGTTTACAACAGACTCTTTCTTGTCTTTTCACTATTTCCATTGGCCCAATGGTTATTTTCCTTTATTACAGCTTACTTTCTCATTTTACACCAAGCTGCAGAGAAATAAGAACGGAGTACTTCGTGAGTAAAATTCTACTCAGTCAAAATTTGAACATAATACCTCCCTCAAAGTGATCAATGTGCTTCCCTTACCTTTTTTAAGCTTCCTGTAATTGATTCATCAAATAACCATGCTTGCAAGAGTGATCTTCCACTGGATGCGAAAAACTGCCTTCAAGGGTAGAAACCCCGCAAAGGAGAATCTATTTCTAATTTGTCTATCAATGCCCTTTATTTTACCTTCTTTTCCCTAATCACTTTACTTTAAACCTTCAGAAAATATAAAACTGAGTTTGCAAATGAAAGGTGGGATCCACTGGCTCACTTTATTCTTTTACAAACACCTTTTCAAAAAATTGAGGAGAAGTTGTTTTTGAGTTTTTTTGTCAATGGCATTTTTAATCATCTTAGTGAGTTTTGAAAGGTTCTTGTAGCAAAAACATGGCAACACTTGAATGATCCATCCATAACATGATTTTCTTCTCTTCATTTAAGCTCGAGAATCCCATTCGGGAATCTCAGCGGAGTTTCACCTTCTGGGTGCAAAATCCACCAAGGAGAAGATGAAACTGGATTTTATGCTAGTCCAACTTTCTATAAGTTCAGAGCAAAATGACTTGTGAGTAAGTTCATCTAAAGTAAAATAATTTAAGAATCTCCATCAAGAAAGGTCCTAAACTACCCCAAAGACTCATGATGATAAACAAAATCCACCCGGCCATACAATGAGATAGAAGGGAAAGATGAAAACCTGATGGAGATACTTATTACTTGAGGAAGGAAAAGGGGTAACCAACTCGACTAAACTAAAAATAATAAAAGCTAATCTCCACTTTACGAAATTGGTACATGTTGAAAAGCAAGACAACAGATATTTAGCTGGGAAACCTAATGGAAAGACAGAATTAAACCCCTTACTAATTTGTGCTAATTTGCATTGTATATGTTTGAAGGTTGTTATGTAGTCTTAAAATTCTCCTAGCTTTTGATTGGTTTGTATTAAGTCTTTAAGGCCAAAAAATATTAAATTTAAGTACCCTAGGGGTAAGGGTATGGGTTGGGAGTAGTTTCCATGCCCCTAGCCTCTTTGGTTGACTATTAGGGTCACTCAAAAACCCTACTTTTGGTTGATTGCGAAAATTGATTTGTCTCCTTCATGAGTTGTTGACTCAAACTCCACCTTGGGGTTACCTAAAGTCTAGTTGAGTTAGGATCATATTTAGATGCATTTTGGAGAATTTTTGGGGTTGTTACCCAATCTCTAATTTTAGAAAGAAGTTTCAAGATTGAAGGAAAGTAAGGAAAAGCTCTTCTCAACTTGTCATTTTACCATAACTTTTTGTAAAGGTAGGGTTCTTCACTCTTTTGATCATGTTCTTCATATTGTTCATGCTTTGATTCATGCATAAGACATTGTGTTTTTCTTTGTATTTCTTGTATGTGTGTTGAGGTTGTTTGGGAGGGATCTTAACTTGTTCTTCAATGTCATTCTTATGCTTTTTTTTGAAATTTTGAGGGGATTTCATGGGGATTGTTTTGGCATTACTCACCCTTGGATAGGGAAGAAGTGGCCATGTATAGGGGAAGGGCCTTAGTTGGACCTCAATAGTGTAGAGTCTCCTCTCATGGTGAGAAGAGGGAAAGAGGGTAGGGTGTTATGGGCCCCTACTTGTCATCACATACCATGTTTGAAAATTTGAATTCTTGAAGAAGGGAAGGAATGAAAATCCTTGTTGTATTGGCCTAGAAAGTGCATTTGTAGAAGAATAGTAGTTCTTGAGTTTTAGCCCTAAAAGGGCTATGTTATGGTATGGTGATTGACATCTCCTATTGAGAAAATCCACCTCCCCCCTAGTCTGGTTCAATGTTGAACCTATTGTGCAAAACTGGGTTGGGGATGCATGCTTGAATTGTTCATCATATTATATTGTTTTACCTCCAGGTCAGTTCTCTTCTTTCCCATGATTCCCTTGATGCATTGAAGATATTGGAAAGGATCTCTTGTGAAAACCTAGAAGAGAATTCATTTGAATTGTAACATTATGCAAAATGTATTTAAATTTTGATGTATTGGCAAGGATGTTGGGTTTTCTTAATAATTCTTTCCCAATGGAGCCTTGAACCAGGTTAATTAATAGAGAGAAAAGATTGAGAAAACCTCCTTGCATTGTATCTAATGTTGTTCAATTTATGCATATGAGTGTGGGAAAATGGATTTAACAATGATGTTTTTGAATTATGCAATCTTCAGTTTGCAAATATGTTAAGGAAAGTAATTGGATATGTTGAAGTTTTTTTTCAATTCAATGTCATATGTATTAGGAGAAAGTAAATAATCCTACATTGAGGATAACAAAGTTATCACCTTCCTTGTTAAACTATGTTCAGGCTAATCAAATTAGACACAAAAGAAGTATACATCTCATTGTATTCAAAAGAATGATGCAAAAAAAAAGTTTATATATATATAATATCCTTGCATTATAATGCATGCATAGCAAAACAAGTCTTAAAACAAATAGAGTTTATGCAAGTTTAAAGGAAGTCAATCAAACATAATACCAACACTTAGAAAATGTAGGCCTTAAAATAAAAAATGTTCACCCCCAAGAGCAATTTTCTCTTTGGAGTTTGTATGGGGATACAAAATAAATTCCCATTGACAACAGAGCATATTCCCCTCATGATTCTCCTTTTAAAAATCTTTATTCAAACTCTTCGTATATAAAAATAAATAAATTTGGTTTTAAAGATAATATTTATACTTGAGAAATAGTTTCCTAAAAAATCCTTAAACTCACCTAAATAACTTTATACACTTATTACCCACCCTCTATCCTAAGTCCTTAACCCACACCCCCACTCATCAATTCCATGGCGTCGGTTTTCGACAGAGGGGCAGACCTGAGCTCATAAACCAAAGTCAATGAAATAAATGTTGACATGGCCTTATACCCCCCTAAGTTTTCACATAGACCACATGGGTGGATAGGGAAAGTGGTTGAGATGGACATTTAATTCCGTGCAAACACATACATTTTAAAGAAAAACTTTTAACTCCACGTTTTTAACACACGCCCCAACTCCTCCATCCCAAGCACTCACAATATGGAGGCTTAGCATGCACATTATGGGGGACAAGATCTACGCCAATGCAGACTTGGGGGCAGTGCCAGGGGTCTTGGGGTCCACCCAAGCACTTTGGGATAGGGTGGCAGAGGGGCCAAGTGGCCAAGTGGGTGGGTAGGTAGGTGGGTAGTTAGGTATAGGTAGTTCGTAGGTAGTGGTAAGATTGTTTTATAAATGTTATTTATTTTAAATTAAAGATTCTTTTTGTATAGATTAATTTAATTATTAGTTAATTTCAAAATTGCCTTTGTAATTAAGTTAATATGTCTTTTAAGATATTAGCATATGTTAGATTTTAGTGTTTCTTTTTGTGTATGTATTATCTTGTTTAAGTTAGTTAATATATGTTCTATGTTTTTTTTTTTAGTTGTAGTTTTTTTTTAATATAAATTAGTTTTAATTTATTGGTAGAATAATTAAATTTTAGATATTAGATTTTTGTCAATAATTATGTTTTGTTAGTAATGGTATTCATATTTAATCTAGTGTTATTATGGTAGTAGCATAAAGGTCAAGGTTATTTTGGTTTGTCTTTTGTATAATTGCATTAATTTGAACTGATATTTCTAGCACTACTAGAATTATATTTTCATTCCAATTAAATTTTAGTTTCAAAAAATAAATTTGAAAATGGAAATAAAGTTTAAACATGGATGTTATGCTATATTAATTTGAAGATCTTTTAATTCAATGTGCTCGAATATAATTAGTTAATACCATTTAAATGGGCACTCAAATCAAATTGTTATATTATAAACTTGATAATTGCTTAAGGGGTATTTTATTCATTAATGCTAACTTGGATTGTTTAGATAATTAAATCGATTAATCAATAAAAGTTTAAACTATCGTGTTAAGAGCAATTAAAGATTATCAAGAGCTAGACCATATAATTTATGGAATATAGTCATTTTAGTTAAATGATTTATCCATGAATGTTTAAGTCTATCGATATCAACCTACAAGATGTTTTCTTTTAAACTAAGTTGTATGCCTTAAGGTGTTGATAGGTAATTTTGTTTCCATCTTACAATGTACTTTCATCTTAACTGATCTTAACCTTTTTACCTTAACCTTATCATCTTAGTGAATTTAAGTTTAATTATTATTTTATTTATTTTAAAGTGTGTGTTTTGCCCCTAGATTTTGGGCATGATAGTGTCTTAATTATTCCTATCCTCAATTGGACTTGGTTGAGAGTATAAACAAAACTGATAATTGCTTCTCTCCATAATATATGAGAAACCTCCTTTTCAATCATTAATTTTCTTGCACAATCTATAATTGATCTATTACTCCTTTCAACAATCTCATTTTTTTGTGGTGTCGTTAGTGTAGACAATTATCTTTTAATACCATTCTTATCACAAAAGTTAGTGAATTCAATTGACATAAACTCACCACCTCTATCAAATCTTAAACATTTCAAATATTTTCTAGTTTCTCTCTCAACTCTAGCTTTGTACCATTTGAACATATAAAAATCATGTGATTTCACCTTCATGGACATGATAGTTGTCATTCTTGAATAGTTATCAATAAACAATATGAAATACTTGTCACCATAATAAATATCAACACTAATTGGACCACATAGATCATTATGAACCAATTCCAAAATACCATTTGAAGTGTGTGTCTTGCTAGAAAAGCTAGACTTTTTCATCTTACTGAGTTGGCAACTATCAACACTAATTGGACCACATAGATCATTATGAACCAATTCCAAAATACCATTTGAAGTGTGTGCCTTGCTAGAAAAGATAGACTTTTTCATCTTACTGAGTTGCCATTCTTTACACATATCATTCTCTGTGTAAGTATGCTTTCAACACCTGCATTTTAAACTTCCAAATCAACCCTATAAAATAAATGCTTAGTTGGTTTATTTTTACTAATGAGGATTTTGTAGACTATGACTTGCAAGAAGAAAATGTTTTTGTAATGTCCCCACTAATAGGGTTAGTTAGCAACAAGTAATACCTGCAAAATAAATGTTAGAATCACAATAATAATAAAACTAACTATATTATTCTACCCTCTAAGTTAACCACAATCTTAAGGACATTTCCAGATCAAGCTTCTTAGCTCATAGCTACCACGCTATCATCCTGGGAGTGCACCCCTTAAGATTCTTCTTGGACGAGCATCCTCTATCCAAGGCCAATGACATATGGATATGTTTGGCAACATCAAAATATTTTGGCACATTGATTATTGACCATGGTGGACAATGGAGATCTTAATATCCATGCTCCATGCTTCGATATTGATTCTCAGCCATGGGGGATAATGTAGATCTTAATATCTCACATGCTCCATGCTTCGAGTTCACATTGATTCTCAACCATGGTAGACAATGGAGATCTTAATCTCTCCATGCTCCATGCTTCGAGTCTCATTAATATCCATGGTTAACCCCATGAGCTAACACAATACTATCCACAAGTATGATTCATAAATATAAATAAATACATAAACATAATTAAACAAATATAATCCATAAACATACCTTTCTTACCTTCTTCTTTTTCAAGAGTCAAATACTTTCATAATAAAAATCCTTTGGAAAGTCAAAACAATTCATAGTTATAAACCTTTCGAAAAGTCACAACACTTCATAACTAAAATCCTTTGGAAAAATGCCAATACTTTATAATCACAATATTTTTGAAGAGTCACAACTATTCATAAGTATAACCCTTTCAAAGGTTCACATCCTTTCAATATTATTCATACCTTTTCAAAAAGTCACTTCCTTATTTTCTTCATGATATCGCTTCCTCTTCCATTTTTTCTTTTTGAACTCCTCTCTTCTCCTCTTCCTTTTTCCCCCTCTCTAAAATAAACTCTCCTCCCTTTTATATTTCAATTTTAAGGAGTCATGTCTATTTGTTAAATCTCTCTTGAATTTTTATTAGATTTAGTTAATTTATATTATTCTATGTTATATCATTTATTTACTTACTTATTTGTGTTTATTATTATTTATTATGAAATTTTGTTTAGAAAGTTAACATACTTTCTACAATATTGTCTCTTGTATTTAATTTTATTTCTTTATTTACTTTTTGAAAAAAAAAAAAATTTAAAATATCATACTAATTATTGTTTCATTAATAATATAGATTAAATAATTATTATTTCCTAGTTTTATAAATATAACTTTATTATCCTTCATTTAATGACATCATATTATCTAATTATGATTAAAATTCTATCTTAAAATGGGGATATTATAATTTTGAGGATATATTGAACCTAAACTTTGAACCTCAAAATTCAAAGTTCAATGTTTAGATACTCATGGTTCAACGTTCAAAGCTTAAAATGTAGTTCATATATGTAAGGCTCTTGTTGAGACTTCAAGGCTAGATTCAAGATTTGTCAGTTCAAATTGAGTTCAGGTTTAAAATAAAGTAAAGTTCAGATTCAAGATTCAGTTTCACAAGTTGATGAAGGGTGCTTCCCTTAATACCATAAGCCATAACAGAACCAAAGAAACAACAACAAATGTGAGAAAAAAATATACACTTCTTATTTCTGCCACAAATGCAAAATTGCAGAATTCACAAGTACAATATGTTAACACACATGGGTGGCTTCATTATAGTAATCTACAAGACAAGCTATGAACTATCACCTAGAGCTATCCTACACAATGTTCAGACCTTTCTTAAATAAGAAATTTTATGCTGCCCCAAAAGGTTCTAGATGCTCAAACTTAACACCTAGGGCCAATAGACCCTAACAATACATATAGTCTTGGCTAAATACATCTTTGACAAATTATTATTAAAAATTTAGAAGCCCAAGTTTGGAAGGCCATAACTCATGAACCGTTGCTCCAATTGTCTATTATAACCACTTTTTCAGAAATGCCACCTCCTAATCTATAGGCTTGAAATGGTGCAAGTGCCCTTTTGATGAGTTTTTGGACCTCATCTAGGCACTTTAAGGCCTCCAACAGTGAGCCTGAAAATTTTTCTACAAATTTTTCCACCAAAAATCTGCAATAACTTCTTTGATCTATAAGCTTGAAATTGTGGAAGCAAACTTTTGATGAGTTTTTGGACCTCATCTAGGCACTCTAAGGCCTCCAACAATAAGCTTGAAGATTTTTCTGCAATTTTTTCACTAAAAATCCGCAATAACTTCTTTGATCTACAGGCTCAAAATGGCGCAAGCACCCTTTTGATGAGTTTTTGGACCTCATCCAAACACTCTAAGACCTCCAATAGTAAGCCTGAAGATTTTTTTACAAAATTTTCCACCAAAAATCTGCAATAACTTCTCTAATCTATAGGCTTGAAATGGTGCAAGTGCCCTTCCAACAAGTTTTTGTACCTCATCTAGGCACTCTAAGGCCTCCAATGGTGAGCCTGAAGATTTTTTTGCAATTTTTTCCACTAAAAAACTTGATACCTAGGGCCAACAGACCCTAACAATACATATAGAGTCGGCTAAATACATCTTTGACAAATTATTTTAGAAATTTTGATAGCCCAACTTCAAAAGGCTATAACTCACAAACTGTTGCTCTGATTAGCTATAATAACCACTTTTCAAAAATGCTAGCTCTTGAACTATAAGCTCAAAATGGTGCAAGCACCCTTTCGACAAGTTTTTGGACCTCATCTAGGCACTCTAAGGCCTCCTATGATGAGCCTAAAAAAAAATTTGTAAATTTTTCCACCAAAAAACTTGATACCTAAGGCTGACAGACCCTAACAATACATATAGAGTAGGCTAAATACATCTTTGACAAATTATTTTAGAAATTTTGGTAGCCCTATTAGAATTCTTTAGAATAACTAAGAGGAGGGGTGAATCAGTTATCCAAGGTCCAATGATGTCCAATACAACTTTTTCTTCTAATCCTTGATGGTACATAACTAAAATTATTATGCATGCAATTGAACATTAAACAATCATGAAAAGTAAACATGCATCACACCATAACACTAAGGATTTTGATAACCCAAAAACCCTCTAGGAATAAGAAGGTAAAACTGGGGTTGGGATGATGCCCACTGAATAACTACGCAATTGATTTCAACCACTTTTGATGGTTTGCCCTATTAAAGGCTTGCCCTGTTAAAAGCTACAACACATTGTTAAATGTGACCTTTTTAAAGGATTTAAGAATATTAAACTTGGAATGTCACCCTGTTAAAGGATTTACATAGAGCTGTTAGGCTCACCCAAGTCCATGGGATTTACAGTCACCTTCTCAAAAGAATCTTTCATCCCTCTTTAAGGATCTCCTATCCTCCTCTTAAGGATCTCTTATCCTTCTCCTAAGGATCTCTTTATCCTTCTCCTGGGGATCTCTTTATCCTTTTCCTGAGGCTTATCCACCTAGCTGTTAAGCTAACCTAGCAATGTAGGGTTTCAATAAATAATACAATGGTAAGAAAGTATTAGAAGGGTTTTAACCTGATATAGATTACAAGCCTAATTGTGTAGATTTCATATCACTGTTCAGTTATCTTCTCTTTGCTTGGCTCTTCCTCCTTTGCAGTGCTGACAGCTTGTTCACCCTTCAAGATCTATCTCCTTGAGTTCTTTCACTCATTATGCCAATGCATTCTATGGTCACTTGATCAACTCAGAGTCTTGATGCTCTGTACTTTTCTCCTCTTGGCTTCTTCACATGATCACACCTTATGACCAATCCCCTCTTAGTTATTCTAAAGAATTCTAACAATCCCAACTTCGAAAGGCCATAATTCACAAACCGTTGCTTTGATTGGCTATTATAACCACTTTTTAGAAATGCTAGCTCCTGATCTAGAGGCTCAAAATGGTACCTGCGTCCTTCTGATGAATTTTTGGGCCTCATCTAGGCAATCTAAGGCCTCTAAAAATAAGCCTAAATATTTTTCTACAACTTTTTTCATTAAAAATCTACAATAACTTCTTTGATACTTAAGCTGGAGCAATGAGATTTTTATGGTAGGCTTATAACTCTAAAATGAACCTTCATGTAGAAAATGAGAACATTTCAAGCTCATATGAGAAACTTACTAAAAATAACAAGTTCTCATAAATAGTAACCACCCTATCTACTAGTCCTTATTAAAATAGAAAATACTAAAATGAGAATACTTTTTGGGTGATGCAAGATTGCTCTTACACCCAGGATGTTCCTGCATCAAAAACCCAAGGTAATTTAAGAAGTGACTTCATCACGTCTCAGGTGTTCAGAGGAAAACCAAGATGGTTAACCTCCTCCCTTGCTAAATATGATGAATCCTATACTGGCCTCCCTTTCTATTTGACCATGTATTCCTCATAAGTTATGTTCCTCGTACTTTTACCAACACGACTATCCAATATCTCCTCAATCTTTTTTGTAGCCAAACTAGCTATCAAAATACTCCACTGCACTTCTACAACTTCATCTCCATCACCTCCTTTATAATACTCTATCAAATCTAAAATATTAAATACTGGTGAAATACTCAATTCAATAGGTAACTCCACTTCATAGGCATTTCTAGAATCATGCCTTTTCACTATCTTGCATAGTCCAAACTTCCTCATCTTCAGCTTATTATATGTACCCACTAGAAAATGCTCCTTTCTCAAATGAAGCATGGCTTCTTCTCTAATTTGAAATTCCTTATACCTCTATTTCACATCTGCCTTAGCCTTATACTGTGTATTCATCTTTATAATGTGCTTTCTCACCTCCTTATGGATGTCCTTTAAATGTTCAACAAAATTTTCTACCTCGGCACTAATTATCTCTCCTTTGTTCAATTGCCTCAATTTAGAAGCATTTCTGGGACTAACCCCATATATAATCTGGAATATTGATTTACCAATACTCCTATTGATAGAATTATTATATGCAAATTTTTCTTGTGGTAAAATCATATCCCATCCTTTTGGTTTGTCTCCAACCAAGCATCTCAAGAAATTTTCTAAACTATGATTCACAACTTTTGTCTGTCCATTAGTCTATGGATGATGTGATGAACTAAACTTCAAATCTATCTTCAACTTCTTCTACTATGTACACCAAAAATACCCAACAAATTTTTTATCTCGATCTAAAACTATACTTTTTGGTAAACCATGTAGTCTCACCACTTCTCTAAAAAATAACACTGCCACATGAACAACATCACTAGTCTTCTTGCAAGGAATAAAATGTGCCATCTTTGAAAACCTATAAACCACCACAAAAATAGAATCATGCCCACACTGAGTCCTCGGTAATCCAAGAATAAAATCCATGTTGACCTCCTCCCACGGTTTCTCTAGTATAGGTAATGGTTGATACAACCCTGTATTCTTCTTTACCCCTTTCATCATCTAACATACTCTACAACTCTATAAAAAATTCTTCACATCTTGCGACAATTGTGGCTAGTAATAATTCTCAAAAATGAAAGCTACGGTTTTATCTCTGCCAAGATGTCCAATTAACCCTCCACTATGCCTCTCCTTGATGAGATTCCCTCTCATTGAATTTATGGGAATGCACAACTGGCTTTCTTTAAACAACATACTATCTTGGATCATGAAATCCAACCACTTTTTCCTATCAAGTGTAATAGGTTTTGAACAAGCCTTCCATAGTTCACTAAAATCAAGATCATCTGGATACAAAGTACTAAGTTCCTTGAACCCAACCACCTATATCTGCATTTTTGCCAATAAAATTTGTATTCTATTAAGAGCATCTACAAATTTGTTAGACTTCCCACTCTTGTGTTTCAAACAAATGTATAACTTTGCAAAAACTCGACCAACTTCAAATGCCTTTGGTTCAATTTTCCTTGACTATTCAAATATTGCAAAGCTTGATGATCAGTATACAAAACAAACTCCTTAGAAAGAAGATGGTGTCTCCACTTCTTCAATGCTTGAACTATAGCTTAAAATTCCTAATCATAAACAAAATATTTTCTTTTTGCATCATTCAACTTCTCACTAAAATAAGTAATAGGTCTACCTTCTTGGTTCATAACAGCTCCTATTGCAGTACCACTAGCATCACAGTCTACTTGAAACACCTTGTTAAATTTAGGAAGTGGTAAAACAAGCTACTCAATAACTTTCTCTATTGCAATCCTTGGAGTAGGCCATTAAATGATAGCCTTCACTTTCTCTAGGTCCATTTTTAGACCTTTTTCTCAGACTACAAATCCTAGGTACACCAACTCCTTCTTTACATAACTACACTTCTTCAATTTTATCAGCAACTTTTCTTCCCTCAACTTATCAAACACCTTACAAATATGGATCAAGTGCTCCTCCAATGTCTTACTAAAGATCAAAATATCATCTAGGTAAACAATCACAAACTTACCTAGAAACTCCTTTAGTACCTTATTCATGAGCCTCATGAAAGTGCTGGTACATTAGTTAGCCCAAAAGGCATGAATAACCACTTGTACAATCTTTCTTTTTTCGTGAAATTAGTCTTCCACTCATCACTTCTCTGATATGAATCTGATGGTATCCACTCTTCAGATATATCTTTGTGGAATACCCATCTCCACTTGAATAGTCCATAATATCATCCATCCTTGGCAATGGAAATTTGTACTTGATTGTGATATTGGTGATAGTGTGAGAATCTATGCACATCCTCCATTATCCATTCTTCTTTGGTTCTAATATGGTTGGTACAACACATGGAGTCAGACTCTCTCAAATCAACCCCTTTTACAATAACTCATGAACTTGTATGTTCAACTCTTCACTTTCTACTAGTGTCATTCTGTGCACTGCCTTGTTTGGAGAACTGGCTCCTAGAACCATATCCATCTGGTGACTGATCTTCCTCATTGGGGGCTATCCATCAAGTACATTATCTGATACAATATTAGAAAACTCTCCCAAGATATTTATAACTTCTACAAGTACCTCCTCTACTTCATCTTTACTATCTTTAGGAATTATGGAAAAACACATATGCTCATACTTCATACCTTTGAGAAACTCTTTTCCATCAACAAAACATATTATGGTAGCACTACATACCTTTTCTTCTTTCTTCTTCAATGGTTTCAACTTATTTTTTCACTCCATCCTTGGTCAAAGTGTAGGTATTTTCTCACCCATCATGTACAACATGCTTGTCAAACTACCATAGCCTACCCAAGAACATATGACACATATCCATAGGTATTATATCACATAATACCTCATCATAGTAGCCTCCAATCTTGAACTTCACTAAGCACTGCTCACTAACCATGACCTTGTGGTCATCTTGCACCCAAGCAATATGGTATGGACATGGGTGTTTCTATCTCTTTAGCTTCAACTTGTTGACAATCATTTATGACACTGAATTGTCAATACTTCCACCATCGATTATCACATCACAACACTTATCTTCACATCTTTACCTTGTGTGAAACAAACTCCTTCTTTGATCAGGTTCATTCTCACCACTCAGTACGACTCTTATGTTAACTAGGACTTCTCCTCTTTCAACATCTTCAGAATGTGAGGATCTAGCATCTTCATCAATATGTGTAACCCTGCCTTGGCCTTTTTTTCTTTGATCTATCCTTCCTTGGCATTGGGTAAATTCAAATTCTCAATGCCCTTCTTTTTCACAGTGAAAATATTTCCCACAGAAGCCTCCTCTTCCAGATCCTTCTCCTCTACCTCTTCCTCTCTAATTTTAATTATTCTAATCATGGAAATGATTAGAATTGTTTCTCCTCTAGTTGTAATTGCTACTCCCAACCTCATCCTTATTTTTCTAATCATCATTATGGCTACCATAATATTGTCCACAAAATCTTCCACCATGACCTCTTCCATTATTCTTGTTGTTAGCTCTTGCTTAGTTTTTCCTCAACTCTTAGGGAAAATTAGTATGCCTCCTCAATACTATTCATTCGAACCAAACTCAACTCATCTTGAATACTTGGCCTTAACCCATTAAGATAAGAGGTCACTTTCTCCTTATCAGCTTCTGCATGGCTAGTTCTAGTGAGAACTCCATAGAACTCTTCGATATACTCTTGAATAGATTTTCTTGATTGCTTTAATATTTTCATCTTCTTCAACAAATCAAGCTCATAATCCATGGGAATGAATTATCACTTCATCCACTCCCATCTCATGATTTTTTCCTTTCCCTTTCTATTTCGCTCTAAATAAACCTCCTACCACTAGATCTTAGCATGTCCCTTTAGTTTTTCCTTTGCAAACTTGACCTTATCAGGATCCTCAATATCTTCATACTCAAACTACTCCTCTAGTTCATTGATCCAATCAATTAGCTCCTCTAGGTTAAGATTTCCCAAAAATGTGGGATCTTCAAACTTAGGTCTTTTTCCAATCTTGGAGATGGCCTTAAAAAACCTTTCTTCCTCTAGGTTTAGAACTACCTCTGCTTCATCATTTTCTTCTACTTCGTCCTCATCCTCACTTTCATCTCTTACATGAAGATTTATTCCTCTATGCATTTATTCTTCCAATACTTACATTTTTCTTTGGAGGGCTCAGAAACACTCAAATGTAACACTTATAGCTCTTTCACCATGCTCTCTTCGTGGAGGCATTTTTGTGCTTCCACAGAAACCCCAGTGTAAAAAACCTCACAATCAGTGATCTATCTACACGCTCAACCCAAAACATGGTCTTGGTGTAAATTGCCTCACAATCAGTGATCTGTCCACACACTCAAGAACTCTAGCTCTAATACCACTTGATGAAGGGTGCTCCCCTTAATACCATAAACCATAACAGAAACAAAGAAACAATAGCAAATACAAGAATAAAATATGGACTTCTTATTTGCACCACAAATGTGGAATTATAGAATTCACAAGTAAAATATGCTAACCCACATGGGTACCTTCATTATAGTAATCTGCAAGACAAGCAGTGAACTATCACCCAGAGTTGTCCTAGACAATGTTTAGGCCTTTCTTAAATAGGCAATTTTATGCTACTCAGGAAGGTTCTAGAAGCTCAAACTTAATACCTAGGCCAACCAACACTAACAATACATATAGAGTTGGCTAAATACATCTTTGATAAATTATTTGGTAGCCCAACTTCAAAAGGCCATAACTCGTGAACCTTTGCTCCAATTGGCTATTATAACTACTTTTCAAAAATGTTGACTCCTAATCTATAGGCTCAGAATGGTGCAAGCACCCTTCTATCTAGTTTTTAGACCTCATCTAGGCACTCTAAGGCATCCAACAATGAGCCTGAAGATTTTTTTGCAAATTTTTCCACCAAAAATCCATAATAGCTTCTCTGTTACTTAAGCTGGAGCAATGAGATTTTTATGGTAGTCTTATAACTCTAAAATGAACCTTAATGTAGAAAATAAGAACATTCTGAGCTTGTCTAACAAACTTACTAAAAATAACAAGTTCCCATAAATAATAACCACCCTATCTACTAGTCCTTATTAAAATAGAAAAGATTGAACTGAAAATATTTTTTGGGTGATGAAAGATTGCTACCAAGGATGCTCTTGCATCACAAGTACAAGTTCAAAGTTGTCATCTCCTTGGTTCTAGTTCAATATTCAAAGTGTAGATTTTCAATTTGTAGATCCATAGTTCAAAATAAAGATAATTAAGGGTATTATGTTTAGAAGTCTAGGTTCAAGATACATGGTTCAAGTTCAAGAACACAATTATCAATGCAATTTCTTTGTCTAAATTCTGTTAGTTCAAGGGTATGGGTTCAAAATCAGAAATGTATTGTCTAGATTTGTGAAATATGCCTCAATGTGAAAAAAACCCATGCCAATACAATGGATTGTGAATATTTGATGTCCATAAGCTTTGTTATATGAATCCTCATCCCAAGTCTATATCTCTTCCAACATGTTTAGATTTCCAATTTATATAAGACTAGTTGCAATTATGAAAAGAGATTTATTTTGATAAATAAGGGGATTGTAATGTATTTAACAAAATACTTGTCTGGTCATAGCTTATTGCACAATATGGAAATAGAACAAAGTTGTGATTCATCATCATCAAAAAAGGAGCAAACTTGATTATTTTGAATCAAATCTTTTCACTTTATGAATTTATCATAAATCAAAGAAGGAGTCATCACTATCATGACCTATCATTGAGTCATGATTGTGAAGTTGAATAGGTAGAATGTGAATTTCCTAGGGAAAATGTTTACACAATCAAGCCACTTGGCCCCACATGTGAGAAGATATCATGTTTGCAGTTTCCAAGAGCCTAGAGCTTGTTTGAGAGCACAGACACAACTAAGAAATGTAAACACATGGAAATTTAATTGGGACATAACTCAAAAATCCCTCTCCCATATGTTGGAAACCTGACTAGTTATGAGATTGTGATAGCCATAAAACATGATAAGACACCTTGTTTCCTTCAATGAGTCCACATACTTTAGTGGGAGGATTAGTATTGTGCTATCACCAGATTTCATCTACACTCCATTGCCTAGATTGTGCAAAATGAATACATGGAAAGATTACTTTAGTTGTACATGAATCATTTGAAAAAATGTCAAATCCAATATACAATTTGACATGAGGAAGCTCATATAAAAGTAGCAAATTTTCTATTGAAGTACAAGTGAGGAACATGAATTATTGGATAGGATACCTTAGAGCTAAAGCATAGGTGCCTACACAAAATTTCAAAGTGATTACAATCCATCATCGAGCATATAAGATATTTGAACTTGGTGTTTGTATAAAGCTAAGTTGTTGAAGTACCACAAGTGTTTGATGAAATTATTGCCTCGTATACTGATGAACTTGAGGATTCAAGCCTATACAAAAGTATTTGATAGAATACCACAAGCACCTAATTTAAAGCATGGACAGATTGAGAAAGAATTTTTTTGCTCATGAAGGAGTTCAGTCAATTTTATAAGGAAAGTGTGTGGTCACTTGATAAGGCACTATCAAAAGGTTCCATCACAATCATTGTAATTAAAACTACTTCAAGATCCCATATTCCATGACCACAGAATGATTGTTGGACATTTCTTGCAGTATGATCCCTCTCAATTCTTGGACTTAGCATTTAATGGAGCTAGTATAATCTGAGATGACACCAAGTTCAAAGGATGTTACATGAAAATGTTTAAAATAGGGAGGTGGTTGTCTGACCATCTAAACATAGGTATCAACCATAGCATATGCCAGGGTGAACACTCCTCTTATCATGTTATAGAAACTCATTGACTTTGTGGGGTGAATATTATGTGACAAATATTTGGTGAAAGTTCACTCATTGTGAGGAAATAATATGTTGTCAATTGAATCAAACACATGGAAGTACAAATAGAGCATGGATGAAATTTTATGGTGAAAGGAAAAGGAAAGTGGATAGATGTGGATAAAAGAAAGAGAGATGTCAATTGGCCCTCACTACATACAATAATTTGGGGATAGGAGTGAGACAAGGCACATGTACCCCAAGTATAAACAACTATGATAGGTGTTGTCAATAGGAGGCATTGTTATATGCCAAGCATCTATGTGTGATTTCTATTAAAAGGTTATTTAATAATTCCCATAAGGAGAGTGTTATGAAGTTATCCTATAAAACTTTGAAAGGTATCAAGAACTAGTTAATATAACTAAAAATGATCATAGAAAAATTGGGGAGTTCAAATATGAAAAAAAACATCATGGCATTGGTTCTTCTTTTTCAATAGTCACATGACTATAGAGAAGGGAAATAGAGAAATTTGTGTTAATGTAATAGAGATTATGTGAAAATTGTGATGCTTCAATTGCTTTTCTTTGAGTATCTTGGTAGTGATGTAGAAGCATTATAATCATATGGTTATTACATTTTTGTATTTGGAATAATGAATAATAGATATCTATTCGATCCTAAGGTCTAGATATACTTTACTTGGGTTGTATTTGATCTTGTCATAATTTCTCTTCTATTTCAAGTGCTTTCTACATATGTTTACCATTTATATAAATCTATAGGTTTATGTACTTAGATTTTATAGATTGAAGCTCCCAAGTTTGTTCGATCTCTATATTATAAAGAGGAAGTGGTGAATGATCCTATGTTTTTTTCTAGCTCCCCCTTCATCATTCATATTCACTAATACATTCATTTTATATTGATGAAATGAATGTGAGCAACCCTCCATATCTTTAGGTTAAAGATGTGTTTAATTTATCACATTCATTGAATACCTATTATGAGTGAGTTGTACCTCTTAATTCATAGGAGTGTTATCAATCAATGATAACTCATATAACTGTTAGTACACTTTGTTCTTCTTTCTAGGCATATTGAGTCATTGTTTACATTTCTTTCCAAAGGACAAGTCTATTCACTAGCAGATTTTTGGCAACTTTGTTTGGGAGAGAAAGCAAAGTTATAGTGCTTTCCTTTCCTTGGATATCTGAAGGTGCCTCCCCAAGGATGGAGGTTGGTGACTCAGATCTTTTTGGTAAAATAATTCTAGTATAAACATGGCCTTGTCTGTGAATCAGTCATGGCAACCTCATTTTAGTCCTTTTGGTTTGCCTCATTTCAAAATCATGACCATTAAATCAAAAAGACACTTTCATGACTATGCTGAAGGAGATGATCAAGATCCTAATAGCCACATTCAAGCATTCAATATAGCTTGTGTAATTCTTGGTATTTTAGAGGAAGATGTGTATGTTCACCTATTTGTTAGATCCCTTGTTGGTGATGCTACTATTTTGTTTCCACTTTTGGAAGATGGGTGCATCACTGGTTGGAGTGTGCTGGAAAATAAATTCCTTGTGGGATTTAACCAGTAGTTGATATGGGCTACCTATTATGCCAACTCTTCAAGATTTAGAAATGAGAAAATGAAGAGATAAGAAAATTTGTGGATAGATTCAAGCAAACTTTGACAAAGATTCCACAAGACCAACCTAGCTAAGCTAACTTGTTGTCAATCTTTATTGCAACATTACATTCAGAGGTCAAATTTCATCTCAAAAGGAGTAAGGTATGTGAATTTGGAATTGCTAAGAAAGAAGCTATTAGAATTGAGGATGATTTTTTATTATCTAGTTGGTTTCAAAAAAATGATATCACAAAAGTTTCAAGTTTGGATTTGAAATCAAAAGATAATTTGATAGGTGATAACTTTAAGTCCTTAATGGATGGTTGTTATGAGATAGGAGGAGAGAGATTTTATAGCAAAGAACCTTATGTTCATGGTACACTGTTGGATGATGATATGATCATTAGTAGAGTAAAATGTGATAAACTTTTGCAGAAAGGAATTTTTTTCTATGAACAACAGTATCATCCAAAGGTAAAACATAAACTGAAAAGGCATGTCCTCAAAACAATGAAATCAGCATTCCCTATCCCTATTTGTCAAATTATGTTAGTTTTTAGTATAGAGGATTTACTAATCCCTCCTATGATTGAAGACAATACTCATGATGCGATTGGAGCATATCACCTATATGTTGAGTATGATGATGAGGGTTCTCAAAATGTCACACCTAAAGAAAATAACTCTTTTGATATGATAGGGTGTTGTTGTTCACACATTGAGAATAATAAGGAACATATTTCCTAATTAGATGATCTAATGAATTTTCCAAGTATGCCTCCTATAGAGGAAGATCTTGATGAAAATAGGTTGAATACAAGCTTACCAATGAATGCCTCTTAGCCAAAATTTGATCCTTTTTCTTTGAAAGCTCCTAATGCAGTTCCAATCATTGATGTTGATCAGAAAAGTATGGTTGATTAGCTTGCCAAAGGAAAGATTCATGGGGAAGAAATCAAAGGCATTCTTCAAGTTGACAAAGAAGTAGAATACGAAACCTTTTTATTTCATTACCCACCATCTCTAGAGAAATGATCACAACCTAAAATACTAGAGGAATAAGAGGACTTCTACACCCCTATGAGGTGCTTGAGAGGCTCAAATGCTGATTTTCAACCTAAAACTAGATCCTAGCTGGACAATCTTCTGAAATAAGAGGCAATCACACTCATTCATGACAAGAAGGATTTTTATAGGGAGAACCTCTCACATGCTCAAGTAAAGGAGACGTTCTCAAACCAAATTGATAGATTGGTGAGTGAAAGAGAAACAAAATTTGAAGGGTTGAAGGATAAGGTGACTCAGAGTGAGCTCATTCTATCATATCTACCAATAGTGTTTCATAAAGATGTCACTATTAGAGAAATCCCTCTTTTCCAAACACAAGAATCACCTTCAGGTTGGAAGGATTATTTATTCCTTATTGGAATAGAGAATGTTGAAACAAGTATACAATAGGAAGAGCTCCAAGTCTCCAAAGTAATACAATCTCAAGGATCATTGAAGGTTTCAGCAAAGATGTTGCCTCATGATGAAGAAGTTATATCCCACTTTCTCTCAACCAACAAAGAAGGAATTTCTCTTATGGAAACTCTAGGTATAAGCCCTTCACTCTATTTTAGAAAAAGAATTTTCAAACTTATTAGCAACAAAGGATGATGAATTTATGCTAGCCAAGATTAACTCTATTCTTGAAGAAGCTCACTCTATTTTGAGGGTGTTTTGAATTTTGCAAAACTTCTTACTTGTGTTAATCCCATGAGTATATATATTGAAAATGATATAATTCTCAGTTTGGAAATTTTTGAACAATTTTTGTTTCAGTGGGTTATTGGGAAGAGGCTTGAAAATTCTCAATAGAAGGCCTAGGAAAACTCAAAATTTCATGATGACATGTGGCTCTTTGGGTGTTAAGATTGGTTGATAAGATTCATGTGCATGATTAGTTTGAATTACCAAGATGGAGAGTTTTCCAAATGAAGGTGTTGTTAGGTTATGCCATACCGATGCAATTCATTTCTCTGAAAAGGATCTTTCTTCTTATAGCTAGTGAATGGCTTCGTGTAAGTTTTCTTCAACTCTAATTATGTGATGATTTCTTCTCACCTGTATATATTTGTAAATTTTGCTTCTCTTTGAGCTTTTAGTGGTGCTTAGTTTAGCTATTTGTTCTTCCTTGATAGTAGTTTAGGTATTTTTGGTTGTTCCCCTACTCTACCCCTCTTTGGAAGTGGTCCCTTTGATCTTTGTTGTATGTCAACTCTATTTCCCAATGGCTAGACACTGGTCTTTTACTAGAGATTGTTGGATTCTTCATGTCCCTTATGACCCACATCCCTAGTCAGAGCCAACTATAAGCATGCTTTCAACACCCCATTTTAAACTTCCAAATCAACCCCATAAAATGAATGTTTGGTTGGTTTGCTTTTGTTAATGAGGATTCTATAGACTATGACTTGGGAGAAGACAACATTTTGAGGATATACTAAACCTAAACTTTAAACCTCGAATTTCAGAGGTTCAAGTTCAAAGTTCAAATTTTAGATACTCATGGTTCAATTTTAAAATCTTGAAATGTAGTTTAGATATGTAAGGCTCATGTTTAAAGTTCAACACCAAATTCAAGATTTGTCAGTTCAAACTGAGTTTAGGTTTAAAATGCAAAGTAAATTTCAAATTTAAGATTTATTTTCACAAGTACAAGTTCAAATTTGTCATCTCCTTGGTTCCAGTTCAATATTCAAAGTGTAGCTTATGAGTTTGTAGATCCATAGTTCAAAATGCAGATAATTGAGCGTATTATGTTTCAAAGTCCAAGTTCAATATACATGGTTCAAGTTCAAGAGCATGATTATCAATGTAGTTTCATTGTTTAAATTATGTCAGATCAAGGGTATGGGTTCAAAATTAGAAATGTAATGTCTATATTTGTGAAATAGGTCTCAGTGTGAAAAACCCCATGTCAATACAAAGGACTGTGAATATTTGATGTCCATAAACTCTGTTATATGAATCCTCAACCTGAGTTTATCTCTCTACCAACATGTTTAGATTTCCAATTTATATAAGACTAGTCACAAGTATCAAAAGAGATGTATTTCAACAAATAAGGGGATTGTAATGTGTCTAACAAAATACTTATCTAGTCATAGCTTATTGCACAATATGGAAACAAACCAAAGTTGTGATTCATCATCACCAAAAAAGGAGCAAGCTCGAGTGTTTTATATCAGTCCTTTTCACTTTGTGAACTCATCATAAATTGAAGTAGTAGTCACCATTATCATGACTTCTCACCAAATGATGACTATAAAGTCAAATAGGTAACATCTAAATTTTCTAGAGAAAATGTTTTCACAATCAAGCCAGTTGGCCCCACATGTGAGAAGATATCATGTATACATTTTCCAAGAGCCAAGAGCTTGTTTGAGAGCACATACATAGCTAAGAAATTTGAATGCATGGAAATTTTATTACTACATAGCTCAAAAATCCCTCTCCCATATGTTGGAAATTTGACTAGTTATGAGGTTGTGATGGCCATAAAACATGATAAGACACCTTGTTTCCTTCAATGAGTTCATATATTTTAATGAGATGATTAGTATCATGTTGTCAACAAGCTTTCATCTACACTTCATTGCCTAGATTGTGAAAAATGAATACATGGGAAGGTTACTTCAATTACATGTGAATCATTTGAGAAAATGTCAAAGCCAATATTGAAGCACGGTTTGACATGAGGAATCTCGTATAAAAGTAGCAGACTTGTTGTTGAAGCACAAGTGAGGAATGTGAAATATTGGATATGATACCTTAGAGCTAAAGTGTAGGTTCCTACACAGAAGTTCAAAGTTATTACAAATCATCATCGGGCATATAAGATATTTGAACTTGGTGTTTGTATAAAGCTAAGTTGTAGAAGTACCGTGAGTGTTTGATGAAATGCTTGCCTTGTATATTGATGAACTTGAGGATTCAAGCCTGCACAAAATTATTTAACAGAATACCATAGGCACCCAATGCATAGCATAGATAGATTGAGAAATAAATCATTTACTTGTGAAGAAGTTTGGTCAATTTAATAATGAAAACATGTGGTCACTCAATAAGGTACTATCAAAAAGGTCCATCACCATAATTTTAATTAAAACTCCTTTGAGATCCATGTTGTTTAACAGTTTGTCCCTCTTTCTAACTTGGCTTTACCTTGACTCTAGATGCCTAGAATGTAAGGAAACAAAAGGATGTCACCAACAAATGGGTCAGTGTATGTGTTATATCACTACCCTCTAAGTTATAAGGTACAGCTCCCTTATATGAAAAATATACTTGGAATGATGTTTTTATGTGATCAAAAGGGTGACTATGGGTATGCTCTTAACCCAAGAGAAGAAAAGGCTAACCAAAATACTCATAGACATAATAAACCTAGGTGGGGTTTTAGGTCTAACATTAACTCTACTCCTAAATGCATCTAATACTATGGGATGTAAGGAGATGTGATGGAAGAAGAACATCCATGGCCCTAAGTGGCTCTCTCACCAATCAAGGTTACCTAGTGGTAAACTCCCAACACACTTTAATCATAACTTCACATCACAAATGCAGGATGTTATGCAACTATGGAAAAGAGAAAAATTACCTACGAAAGATAGCACTCTAATTACACATACTATTAACATTGTACTAACACTCTGATTAGCCCAAATACTAACAGATTCACAAGTACTTTTCCTATAGTTTCAAAAAGGCTAATCTACATGCATGTCAGGTCAACTGAAGGAGATAGTGAAAGACACCTAGGCATGCTAGTTCTAAGTGGAATTATAAAATCACATTACCTAGTTATAGACATCAATCCAGTCCTTCATTCTATACACCTCTTGATTCTCACTCAATAGTCTTTGCTACAGGGGAAGAAAATATGTGAAACTTGCTAATCTTTTATATTATCTTCTAAAATTACATATATAGGCCCATTTTTAGGGTTCATGGCCAATTATAGATTCATCAGTTACATGAACAAAGTGCTTGGATCACTCAGAAATCTAACACTCATCTGTTACAATTCCATACATTAGAGAAAGAAAAGAAGAAATAATTAGAAACTCTCAATATGGTTTATATTACTCTCTGATCTGTAATAGTCACCTTGGTGCCAAATCCATGTAATTCATATCTCAATGGTCACTGCAAGTTTGAATTCTCATTGTCGATCTTGAATCAATGATCATGATTAAAACATAACAATGCTCTTTTATTTTTTTCTCATGGCTGCTTATTATTCATACGATATCTTCTTCTGATGCAATGATGTAATTGATTGATTTACATTGTTTCACATTGTTAACTCAAGGTTTCATTTAAACCCTTGCAAATATGAAAATGCTTATTGTCACTCCTTCATATCTTTCACCCTAGGTTATGATTAACCCATTGCAATGATGTGATCATTATCTTGTTTTATTGTTCGTAACTTTGCCACTTAAACTCAAAATTAACTTTAACCCATTGTTGACCATGTGATAACTATCTTGGTTTACTATTCACAGCTTCACCACTTAAACTCAAAATTAACTTTAACTTGTTGCAACCATGCAATAACTATTTGGCTTAACTATTATGGTTTTGTTAGGTCACAACTTAAAATCGCAGGTTAATTTTAACCCTGCGACAATGCAGATACACACTTTCACTCTATCACTACCTAACTTAGGGTTACTTCCAACCACCTACAACCATGTGACTATTCAATATTTGAATGCCCTAGGTTACTTTTCATAGTTTCATAGCCTAAAACCTTTAACTACCTAACTACCTATGACAATGTGACTATTTGTTTTAAGGTTTAACTATTAACACTTTTGTCGAGTTGCAACTTAAAATGTATTGAATGCTTCTTATGACCTTGTGAAAACTATTCACCTTAACCACTACCATTTCTTGCACTTTTGCAACCTTAACTTTAGGTTACCCTTAACTTCTTGCGACCATGCAATCAATAATTTTTGCTACTTCACCACATTAACCTCAAGTCTTCTTTAACCACCCATGACCATGCAATTATTGGCTTTTTCTACTTTGTCATGCTAACTCTAGGTTTCATTTAACTCCCTGTGACCATGCGACGATTATTGATTAGAAGAATTTAACTCTTTGTTTTTCTCTATAGTATGGGTTCACCTATTCCATATTTCATGTTATTCTCTTTGTTGCACCTTCACAACTTGACTTTCTTTTGACTAGAACTTAGTCAAGATCATGTGATCATTAGTTTTGACTATAATTTCATGCTATTTGTACTATCACACCTTAGAATTCCTCAAGCCAGAAACAAGCCACAATTGAGTGATGATCATTAGACTGACTATCTCACACCTTTTCTATGGTCTAAGAGGTAACATTTCTTTCATCTATGATGTTGTGATATCCTTACACTTGACTGTCTAGCTCACCTTTGCAGCTTCACAACATTAAAATTAACTTCTCATTCAACTATGTGACATTGTGATGACTATTTTGATTGACTATTTATTTATTTTGCAGCTTCCCATTTAATGTCTTCAACTTTTACTGAAACCCTATAATCATGTAAAAACTATTTAAATCTTTGACTATGCATACTTGATTTTTCTCTTTCACAATGCTAACCTTAGGTTATGGCTAAATACTTACAACATTGTGAAAACACTCAAGTTTCTCTTCATCCAATGGCCAAGGATCCATTTTCTAAGAGAAATTGACTTTTCAACTCATGACATGGAGATTTAGATGCATTTTGTGCTATTGATTTGATTTCAATGCTGGTCTTCGCCACCTTTAACTGTGCTCTTCACAATTTATGCACCTTTCAATGTTCACTCTACATCAAATTCAACTAATCTTTCTTCTAGCTTGTTCTCATGATCTTCATATTATATTTAACCTAGGTCCTCATATTTCTTTGGTGCCATTTTCTCTAAATATGTATATGATCTCCTTCTTAAATACATCATGTCTTCACCATGAACACTTGATCAAATTATTAGGATTTCAAAACAACTTCCCTCTCATCTAGGAAATGCATAGACTTAGCCTCCCTTGCCTAATCACCTAATATGAATGAATGCATTAGATTTCTTTTGAATGCCCACCTAGGTGTACAAAAAGGAATATGTAAGAAGAGAAGTTCTTTAAAGGTAATCTACACACAAACATGACATTTCATTGAATCAATCCTAATCCTAGAAGTTTGAAAAATATAGGGGACTGAAATCATGGAAACAACTAGCTCTAAGTGGGGAACTAGGTATGTTAGTGCCTAGGCAAGAACCTAGCAATCTTTGGTTTCACAAAAAGTTGAACAAAAACACACAACAACAAGCTACCTACTTCCTTTATTATAGAAAACACCAAAAAGAAAAGATTAGTGCCTTAGTCCATTGGGTTGTAGAGTTGAAAGTAGCATAGGGAGATGCTATGCATTTGGGTGGTGGTGAATTAGGGTAGCCAACATGAAGAGAAAGCAAATATACAAAAAGAAAAAAAGAAAAGAAAGAACACTAAACTAAACATACACCTAACTAACATATTTACAAAGGTGAGATAAATTTCACTTTAGAAACCAGCAACACAAGATACTCAAGTGAATCCACTTATTGATTGACTGAAGTAGGATCCCTTCCTCCACAATTGATTTTTCTCTCTAAGTAGGATTCCTACTTGTAGAAGCAACAAAATCATGGTAACTCCAACTCTCCAAGTAGTATGCAGGATTTGATTGGAAACCCACTCAGATCCAAAAAAAACCACGCTTCATTATATATTACCTCATCCTCCTTAGGTCCTTTGATAGTCTCTTTCTAATAATCTTCTAGGAGAGGAAGATGGTCATGCATCTCCTTATTAGGAGAAAAGTGATTGGCACCAAGGACTTCAATTACCCTCTCACATAACTAGGCTTCATCAACCAAGGTAGAGAAAATTTTCTCCTGCACAAGTTCTATTATTGGATGGGTACTATTTCATTGCATTCAAGAACCAAATATCCCTCATCTATGTAGTGATCTCCATTCTCCCTATCCTCCATTGCATCTTCGTTATCTTCATGAATGAAATTAGTAGGAATAAACATAGGAGAAGGAGGAGAAAACTAAACCATTAATGACCTCTCTTCAATTTGATTTCATTTTTCACTTGAGCCATCACGTGATTGTTCTTTCCTTACATCTTCTAGTGTGTTAATAGTTTTCTCCATAACATGTTGACACTTTGGATTAACAATTTCTAGTTCATAAAGATGAGAAAGAACAACAAATAACTCATCTTCAAAAGCTAAATTTTCCATACCTGAGTTGTTGTGAGAGATTTCCATTATCCACTTCATTGCATCTTTAGAGAAGTTATGAATATTCAAAAAGCTCTCAAATAATACATCCACCCTTAAGCCTTCTTCAACAAGTCCTTTTTCATCACGGGAGCATTTATCAATAGGTGATGACCAAAATGGAATAATTTCTCTTTCTATGCCTTCTACTTTCTTTTTGTCATCTAGGACTTGTTCTTCATCATCAAAGGTAAGGTCATGGTGATCAAAGATTAAATTTACAAGGAAAGTGGTCTCATAAAAAGGCTCTTCCTCATCATTGCTAATTGGTATTCTATAAAGGATAGGGGTTGATTGAGGCATGAGGTAACTGAGGTTTTCTTCTTTAATCATTAGGCTTCCTATGCTATCTTTATAGGTATAATGAGAATATTTAACAACTTGAGGATTGGAATTCTTGATATCCTTTTGAGGGTGTTCAACAAAAGAATCTATAATTTCAATAGGATGAGATAGGCTTTAACACATTTCAAACTAAGACTCAACAGTTAAAACATCCCCATCATCAGTTTTCTTAGCATCTTCTATTCCTTTCATCAATCCTAATAAATTTAAGCTCTTTTCAATCCTAATAACTTCTTTTTTGGCGGTTTTGATATCACATACCTCAATCTCTTGTAGTTGATATCTTATCTCCAAAGGCATGGCTATGATGAATAATACAACTTGGTTGTATGAGCTGGGCATGTTGTCTTCAAGGATCTTGGGAAGTATTTGATCAAACTAGTCCATGAAATCTTAAATCCATTCATCATCATTCCTCTTGATCTTCAAAAGGTTGAGCATCAATGAAGTCACATCTTCTTCTTCTTTTGTAGGAAGTGCATGAATTTTTTCTTCTTCATACTAATAGGGATCTTTGCTCTCAGCATTTATTTCTTCAAATATTAGTTTCCTTCTAACTTGTTTCCTTGGTTAAACCTCTTGTTCATTCAAGACTAAAAAAATTATAAGAAAGAAATTCATGTGGAACTTCTAAAACTTCATCATCATTCACCTTCAATTCTTCACTTAAATGTAATACCCTTCTTTTGCAATGCTCCAACCACTTCATTTCACTTCTAGCTCTTTCATCTTATGATACCTAGCACAAACACTTCTCCATAATAGAGCTAGTGCTTGGTCTTCTTCAATGCTCAAATTTATTTTTATTCGTCAAATGACACTTTCTCTAAAAGCATCAAACATATCACACAATACCAAATCATGAGTTTGATGCAGTTCTATAAAGGAAGGATCAAACCTCTTTCATTTCACAATTTTAAAAGGCATGGTCCTTTTAATCAGAGTCACCAATCCTGAACATACATGATACTTTAAAACATGAGAGAATATTGATCTTTGAGATACCAAAAATTCTCCTCAGCAAAATTGTATGACCAAAAATTCATTTAGGTCTCCCTAGTAGAGTAGCCAAAAACTATTGGTTAATAGTTTGTCCCTCTTTCTAACTTGGCTTTACCTTGACTCTAGATGCCCAGAATCTGAGGAAACAAAAGGATGTCACCAACAAATGGGTTAGTGTATGTGTTATATCACTACCCTTTGAATTATAAGGTACAGCTCCCTTATATGCAAGATATACTTGGAATGATGTTTTAATGTGATCAAAAGGGTGACTATGGGTATGTTCTTAACCTAGGAGTAGAAGAGGCTAACCAAATTACTCATAGACATAAGAAACCTAGGCGAGGTTTTAGCTCTAACACTAACTCTACTCCTAAATGCATCTAAGACTATAGGATGCAAGGAGATGTAATGGAAGAAGAACATACATGACCCTAAGAGGCTCTCTCACTAGTCAAGGTTACCCAGTAGTAAACTCCAAGCACACTTCAATCCTAACTTGACATCACAATTGTAGGATGTTATGCAACTCTAGAAAAGAGTATAAACACCTATGAAAGATAGCACTCTGACTACCCATGCTATTAACATTGTACTAACACTCTGATTAGCCCAAATACTAATAGCTTCACAAGTACTTGTCCTATAGTTCCAAAAAGACTAGTCTACATACATGTTAGCTTAGCTAAAGGAGAAAATGAAAGACACCTAGGCATGCTAGTTCTAAGTGGAATTATAACATAACATTACATAGTTAAATACATCAATCTAATCCTTCATTCCATACACCTCTCATTTCTCACTCAATAGTCTCTTCTATAGGGGGAGAAAATGCATGAAACTTTCCAATATTTTCTATCAACTTCTAAAATCACATTCTTGGCCAGTTATAGATTCATAAGTTACATCAACGAAGTACTTGGATCACTTAGAAATCCAATAGTCATCAGTTATAATTCCATACATTAGAAAAATAAAATAAGAAATGATTAGAAACTCTCAATATGGTTTATATTCCTCTCTGATCTATAATAGTCATCTTGGCACCAAATCCATGTAATTTGTATCTCAATGGTCACTATAGGTTTGAATTCTCATCGTTGATCTTGAATCAATGATTATGATTAAAATATAACAATGCTCTTTTATTTTTTCCTCATGGCTTCTTGTTATTCATATGATATCTTCTTTAGATGTGACAATGCAATTGATTGATTTTCATTGTTTCACTGTGTTAACTCAAGGTTTCATTTAACCCCTTGTGAGTATGTGAATGCTTATTGTTGCTCCTTCACAAATTTCACCCTAGGTTATGATTAACTCATTGCAACTATGTAATCAATATCTTGGTTTACTATTAGTAGCTTTGCCACTTAAACTCAAAATTAACTTTAATTCCTTGTGACCATGTGATAACTATCTTGGTTTATTACTTGCAACTTTGCCACTTAAACTCAAAATTAACTTTAACTCCTCGCGACCATGTGATATCTGTTAGGCTTAACTATTATGGCTTCACTAGGTCACTACTTAAAATCTCAGGTCAATTTTAACCCTATGATGATCTGGATACACCCTTTCACTCTATCATTGCCATAACTCGAGATTACTTCTAACCACCTATGACAATGTGATTGTTCAATATTTGAATGCCCTAGGTTAATTTTCATAGTTTCATAGCCTAAAACCTTTAACTACCTAATTACTTGTGACAATATGACTATTTTTTTAAGGTTTAACTATTAACACTTTCATTGGGTCACAACTTAAAATGTATTGAATGCTTCTTAGCTAGCGACCTAGTGAAAACTATTCACCTTAACTACTACTATTTATTGCACTGTCACAACCTTAACTTTAGGTTACCCTTAACTTCCTATGACCATGTGGTCAATGATTTTTGCTGCTTTACCACATTAACCTCAGGTCATCTTTAACCACTTATGACCATGCAATCATTGGCTTTCACTTCTTTGCCCTACTAACTCTAGGTTTCAATTAACCCCTTGCAACCATGTGATGATGATTGATCTTTTAAATTGGATAGTTGAGAATAGAAGACTTTAACTCTTTGTTTTTCTCTATAGTGTGGGTTCACCCTTCACAACTTCACAACAATAAAATGAACTTCTTGTTCAACTATACAATATTGTGATGAATATTTTGATTGAAAACTTCTTTATTTTGTAGCTTTGCAGCTAAGGTCTTCAACTTTGACTAAAACTCTATAATCATGTGAAAATTGTTTTAAACTTTGACTATTTCCTTTCATCACAACTTTGCAGTTTAAACCCTTAATGCATTTCATAACCCTCTGAAGCTATGCATACTTTATTTCTCTCTTTTACAATGCTAACTTTAGTTTATGACTAACTACTTGCGACATTGCAAAAACACTTGATCTGCTCTTCATCCAATGGCTAAGGATCCATTTTCTAAGAGCAATTGACTTTTCAACTTGTGACATGGAGATTTAGATGCATTTTGCACCATTGATTTGATTTCAACTTTGGTCTTTTCCATCTTTGATTTTTCTCTTCACCATTTCTACATCATTCAATGTTCACTCTACATTGAATTCAACTAATCTTTCTTCTAGCTTGTTCTCACAATTTGCATATTATCTTTAACCTCGGTCCTCATATTTCATCGCTGCCATTTTCTTTGAATATGTATGTGATCTCCTTCTTAAATGCATTGTCTTTACCATAAACACTTGATCAAATTATTAGGATTTCAAAACAACTTCCCTCTCATCTAGGAAATGCATAGACTTACCCTCCCTTTCCTAATCACCTAATATCAATGAATGCATTAGATTGCTTTTGAATGCCCACCTAGGCATACAAAAAGGAATAGATGAGAAGATAAATTCCTTAAAGGAAATCTAGACATAGACATGACATCACATTGACTCAATCCTAATCCTAGAAGTTTGAAAAATATAGGGGACTAAAATCATGGCAATAATCCCATATTTCATGACCACGGTATGATAGTTGGATATTTCTTGCAGTCTAATCCATCTCAATGCTCATAGGTAGCATTTAATGGAGATAATATAATATGAGATGACAGTATAATATGAGATGACACCTAGGTCAAAGGATGTTACATGAAAACATTTGAACAGGGAACTCATCGTCTAACCATTTGAACATATGTATCAACCATAGTATATGCTAGGGTGAACACTCCTCTTATTAGGTCTTATTAGGTTATAGAAACTCATTGATTTTGTGGGGTGAATATTATGTGACAAATATTTTTTGAAAGTTCACTCATCATGATGAAATAATATGTTTTCAACTAAATCTAACATGTGGAAGCATAGACAAAGCTTGGATGAAATTTGATAGTGAAAGGAAAAGGAAAGTGGAAAAATGTGGATAAAAACAAGATAGATGTCAATTGGCCCTCACTACATACAATAATTTGGGTGTAGGAGTGAGACAAGGCACATGTGCCCCAAGTATAACCAACTATGATGGGTATTGTCAATAGGAGGCATTGTTAGATGTGAAGCATCTATATGTGCTTTCTATTAAAAGGTCATTTAATAAGTCCCATAAGGAAAGTGTTATGAAGTTATCCTATAAAATTTTGTAAGGTATCAAGAATCAGTTAATATAACTAAAAATGATCATTAGGAAATTGGGGAGTTCAAATATGCAAACAAACATCATGTTAGGGGCTCTTCTTTTTCAGTAGTCATATGGCTACAGATAGGGGAAACGGAGAAATATGTGAAATAAAGAAATCTATGTTAATGTAATAGAGAGTCTATAAAAATTGTGATGCTTCAACTACTTTTCTTTGAGTATCTTGGTAGTGATGCAAAAGCATTATAATCATATTGTTGTTATGTTTTTCTATTTGGAATAATGAATAATAGATATCTATTTGATCCTAAGGTCTAGATATAATTTACTTGGGTTGTAATTGATTTTGATCATTTCTCTTCTATTTCAAGTACTTTTTGCATATGTTTACTATTTATATAAATTTATAGGTTTAAGTACTCAAATTTTATAGATTGAAGCTCCCAAGTTTGTTCGATCTCTCTGTTATAAAGAGGAAGTGGTGAATGATCATGTGGTTATTTTTTGGCTCCCCTTCATCATTTATATTCACTAACACATTCATTTTATATTGATGAAATGAATGGCAGAAACCCTTCATGTATTCAACTTAAAGATATAATCAGTTTATCACGTTCATTGAATATCTTTTATGAGGGAGTTGTATCTCTTAATTTAGAGGAGAGTTATCAATCAATGATAACTCATCCAACTATTGGTAAAATTTGTCCTTCTTTTTGGGCATATTGAGTCATTGTTTACATTTTGTTTCAAAGGACAAGTATGTTCACTAATAGTGTAATTTTTTCAAATTTGATAATCCTCTTACTCTTTTCTGTGTACTAACTTTAACCATGTTCTTATAGTTCACATGACACAACATTGTATGCCATAACCACGCATCCTCAACTTCTAAAAATGAGATTATCTCAATAGTAATATCAAGATAGAATAAGTTACCTTTTGTTTGCATTCTTATTCCAATTAGATCACCTTCATCATCAACGATCTTGACTTTTCTACAATTGTTTCTTGTGAGTTGAGTTGTTCAACTAAGAAACACTCAAAATATTGTACTTTAATCCTTGAACCCAATATGCATCATCCCATCTAATATTATCATTCAACATTAGTGATCCTTTACCTTTTACTGGACATAGAACATCATTGCCTATCTTAATAGTTCCACCATCATCAATTTCTTCAAATTTATCAAACTTACTTAGATCGCCAGTCATGTGATGTGAGAAACCACTATCAATAATCCATGAGTCATTGTTGATAATGTGAAATAAGGGAAGTTTCACTTTCATACCTTTCTTCATTTAGATCTTCTTTGATTGTAACATATACCATCTCTACCATTTCCTTTTCTTCATCATAACTGGACTCGGTGTGCTCTTCTTGGGCAATGTAACATGATTTCTTCCCTTTGTCTTTGTAATTTCTATTCTTCCTGTATTGGAAATATTTCTTTTCATTTTTGTCATTCGTACTTTTGTTAGGACATTTTGTAGCAAAGTGACTAACTTCATTACATTTGAAATAAATCAAGGGTAGTTTAACTTTATATTTACCTTTACCTCTTGACAACCTTCTTGCAAGCAACACTTCAAGATCATCCAGATCATCCTTATATTTTGACTCACTTTATTCTTTACATTTATTCTCTTTCTTCTGATTCCCAATTGTTAGTGAAGATTTAAATGAATATCCAGTTGTAACCACACTATTTTCATAATTTCTCAATTCAAATGTACTCAATCCACCAACTAAACTATCAAGTGTGAATACATTACCAAGCATAGCTCTCACTTCTTGAATAGTAGAAACTTTGATAGCATAAATAGGTATAAGAGTGTTGAGAAATTTACTTGCAATTTTAGAGTCATTGATAACTCCTCCAGTAGCTTTAATTACACTCACAACTTCTTTAATTTGGTTTACAGACTAGGCATCATTCTCACCTTCTTTCATTCTCATGTCATCATATTTTCCTCTAAGACTTTCAGCTTTGGTTCTCCTCACCTTATCATCTCCTCCATGTACAAGTGTCAACTTATCCCACATCTATTTGGAAGTAGTGCAATTATTGATATCATCAAACTCGATATTATTGAGTGCAGATGCAATCTCAATCAATAGGATATTATTATTTCTCTTTTCATTCATTTTCTCCATAATTAGAGGACCAACATGGGTGGTATATTCATGTTCCAACCAATGTGTGACTTTATCTCCAATTCTAGATAGATGTAGCTTCATTCTATCTTTCCATGATGAGAAGTTCTTTTTAATCATTTTGGGAACCTCTCATACATCTTTGATCTTTAGCTCAAGTTCCTTTAAACTTATTTCTCCAAGCACATTCTCTGATACTAATTGTGAGATAACTAAGAGGGGGGGGAGAGGGGGGTGTAAATAGTTACCCATGGCCCCTTTTAACAATTTCAATACTAAGAAAACTTCAAAAACATCATTAGTAATCACTCATTGTATTCATTCATCATAATAGTTAACATATTAAATCACTTTATGTCAAACTTTCCATTCATTGTTCTATAACAACCGAATGATAGTAATATCACTTAGTTATAATCAACCATATACTTAGTTGTTATCGAGTTTTAGTAAAATAAAAATAACATAAAAAATAACTTGCAACATAACAAAATCAATATATTTGACACCAATATTTTAATGTGGAAATCTTATGAAGGGAAAAACCACCTAGCACTGATAACCTAAAAAAGTTCACTATTCTAAAGTGAGCTCTATTAGGAGCCAACCTTGTTAAAGGCTACAACACATTGTTAATTTGAGAGTGTTAGAGGATTTAATCAAAAGAGTATCTAGACCTTATCACTCCTTGATCTTGTCTAAAGGGTGGCCTACTCCAAATGACTTACATACACCACTAATTGATGTTACCATATAGGATTTCAAAAACTTGTTAAGTCCACTTGATCTATGAGATTTTTTGCTACAATAATTAGAAAGTAATAGTGTAAAAATGACCTATTTAGGTATAACACTACCTTTCTTTTCCACATCTTATTTTTTCTTGTCTCTATTTTCTCTATGTCTTCTAATATTCTTTCTTTGTTCACTTCACTAGTTGAATTACACCTCTTTCTCCTTCCTCTACTCTTCTTGGTTCTCCTAGTTTGACCCTCTTCTTTCTTATTCTTCAATAGTTTACATTCATAGAAACATAATGAGTAACATCAATTTCCAACCAAAAACCAAAAACTATCTTGAAGATCTTGTTAAATAGTCATTTTGATACTTCCAAATTCTTCCATCTATTGCCACTTAATTGCCATTGTCAATCTCAGATTTAGTGTACTTAACCTCATAGAAAATAGACATTTTCATAGAACTTTGTGTGCTTCCTTATCTCTCTTTGTGTGGTTTGTGTGCTTCCTTATTTTCATAGAACTTTGTATGCTTCCTTATCTACATCATCACATCCCTATTGAATTTTCCCAGTCATTGATCTTGTAACAAAATTTTACTTGTGCCTTTAAACATCTCAAACATTCTAAATTTCTATTAAAAAAAGAAGTCTTGGATTCCATTTCTTTGAACTTGTTCTTCCATCTATTACTCGTTGAACATAACATTTCACTTAGGTAAAATAGTACTCAGTTAATACTAAAATTTCTTAGGCAATATGAATTTCCCATTGGCTTTGTCATTTTCTCAGTGAACACTATAGTCTCTCAACAAAAACATTCTTCCTTAACCTTGTCACTCAGTTAAGCTTGCATAGATCAATATATTATAATATTGCATGATTGTAAACTAATTAAACAAACATTAAATTATCAAATTCCAACTTGTTCAAAGTGCTCATTGAATACCACAATTATCAAATTTATTTTCAACATACTTTCTTCAAATCCTCTTCATTAATCATAGTAATATATCTCTCTACTAAGTTAGCATGATATGTAGCCAACTAAGACTTTGACATTAATGAAAATAGAACAACTTATATGAGTTTTTTTTACATACATTCATAACATTAGAGCTATTAGATTTCCACAATCTATCAATGTTGTGCATTTGATTTTTGGATTTGATTGTGTGAATAGATTTTTTACATCAATGTTTCGGATCACACTCTGTGATCCATCATCAGGATGCATGCAAGAGAAGAGAAAGAGAAGAGAGATAGATAGTAGACATACTCCAAATAAAAGGAATGGAGGGGAGGGGAGAGGAGAAAGATAGCACATAGAATGAGGAAAACCACCCACCAAGGAGACACCTAAAAACAAAAATAGACAAAACATAAAAGACCAAGACTACAAAAGGAGAACCAAATCTGTTCACACAATCAAATCTAGAAATCAAATGCACAACATTCATAACATTACCAATTATATTATCAATTGTAGCTAATAGTATTTATGATTCATTTTAGGGAGGAGTAGCAAAGACTTGGGAAGGAATTCGAGGTAGATAATTTGTGAGCATAGCTAGTAGTTTTGGTTTAGGGAATAAGGAGATTACTTGGTGGCTTGCAAGTACAATTTTAGATCTTTCTTGAGGTTCTACTAGATTTTTGTTATGTTATAGAGCTTGACTAGATAGGCTTTTGGTTGGATCTTAAGGGATCTTTCATAACTATTAATTGATTTGTATTTGGTCATAATCAAGAAGGCCTTACAACCCAACACGTTGCATGTGATCAGTTATTTTATGAATAAAGAGTTGTATTTTGGTATCATGTCTTATTTCTTGTGTTGAATTTCTATTGTGTGGTTATTGTTGGTGCCTTGGACATCACCTTTGGGGTTTCTTTGGGCCTTGTACTACACTATTTACACAACTTTACAGTCTCAATTGAAAAACAAATTCACAAAAATATAAAACCCTAGCACAAAACAACTAAACCCTTATTTACCTAGCAACTTCAAATTAGGATACAGTACTTGAAATTATGCATAATGGACTTCACAATTTTGCCAATTCCATAATATTACTTTTGGAGAGTTCTAAGATGATGAATCAAATGTCATTATGATTTAAAACATAAATAAATCACTTTAAATCATCCTATGAAAACCTCATAAAAATGTGACGTATGTGAATTAATTTCAAAAGGTAAATTAAACAACTTATTAACTTTAAAACATCAACATAGTTTCCATATACCACATAATCAACTATTAGAATGCACTTTGACTATCATTGTGAGCACACTTAGCAACATGGTCCACTAAATTGATCATTCAAAAGTGGGAATAAAGCCTTTCAAAATTCAATGTAGATAGGGACAAGCATGTATACATGTCTCAATCTTACATAATCACAATGCATATCCTCTAAGCTCATTTCATTGCAAGTAAATAACAATAATCAATCTTTTTCATGGCTTATCCCTAGGCTCTCCTTCATGGCTTTTAAAACTTGATTACCTTTTCCTCTAGATTATAAGTTCACTCTTGAAATAATCACATGTAGAAATATGGTGTATTAAGTATCTTGGAACTTAACCTTCTATTTTTCTTTCCTCCTTATTAGACATGAAGACATGTGGTTGCATCTTACATGATTGCATAGTTAACATACCTTCAACTTTTCATTGAAAATATGTGATATCGATATAGGAATTCTTATATGTTAAAAGACAACCCAGTTTTGAGGCAAACATATGTGAACCATCAAATATTTAACCCACTATTAACATCTTTACTTAGAAATAATGCAAACACTTGGACACATGGCATAATCTTGTGGCCTTGCAAGCTTTAAAAATTGATAAAATTTCATTGAAATTAAGCAATGGCCATTAGATCTTGTAGGTCATTTATCAATGAATGAAGCACCATGGGCCCAAAGGATGAACAAGGGGAAACCTTTTTCTAAATTTCATGAGATGCATGCAACAAGAAAAACAATGCACGGATGCACCTAAATGATGTGTGGCTTATCAAATATGGACCCACTGAACAAATGATTAAACAAATATAAGTGTGGGGCCAAAAGATAAGTTTAATTAATTAAAAAGAAGACCAACAGGAATAAAAAATTTAGCCCTGTGCAAATAACATATGGCCCCACATGAGGAACACACAACCCATTGTTAAGTGATTGAAAAAAGTGACAAAAGATTATAAGGTCTAAAAGAGTTTAAAAGGGTTTGCAAAGGATTTTAATCACTTAGTCAATTTTCAAACCTTGAACACAATATTAAAACCCTAGGTCATGAAATTCAAGGATATTCAAATAGATTTTTCAAAAATTTGACTTAACCAATTTCAACACTACCAAAAGTGACACTTCAATGCCACGTGTTCAATTTGTGGAAATTATGAATATTTGGATATGCATTGAAGGATGAGAAAACAAAGAGGAAATTATGGACCCTAGAAGTCAACCAATATGACATGTTTCCATTTCCATAAGATTAGTCATCTTTCTAGAAACAATAGGCTAGAAAATCATCCATTCATCTCGTCAAATGATAAGAATGGTAATAAGATTGTTAATGTTGAGGAGGTTTTAAATGAAATTAAGAATATGTGGATGAAGAAAGAAGTCACTTAATAAGATGAAAAGTCATTAGAACAAAACATCATTATTTGGTATGGTGGATACATCATCAAGATAAGTCAATATTTGACTTAGGGGGGAAGACTTAAAGGAAAACCCCTCATCCATCCCATAAAGGTATGAGAGATCATAAAAATTTGCATATTAAGATGTAATTTGATGTTTTGAATAAAGTGAGTTGAATTTTCAAATATGTAATTTTTAGATGACAATAATAAAATCTTATGTTGTTGATCAAGAAAAAAGCATAACAATTAAATAGTGTTAATTGATAGAAAGGTATTATTTTACCATTGATTGGTGTAACACATACTTTAGATGGATAAATATAGGTGCAGTAAGTTCATTTATCACTTTATATTCTTATGATCCCTTGGGAACTCTGAATTTTTTTTTTAAAGAAACCAACTTGATAGCAATAGTGATTTGAGAGGGGAAATTGTGGAAAGTGCTTAAGAACACTAACTAAGTAAGAAAGAGGTATTATCTGTGATTGTGGTTGGATTTTTATAGAGTTTTGGTATTGAATCATGACACAAAAGATAGATAATCTAGTGTTGATCAATGTCATTGATGAGCCTTGACCCATCTTCAAGCTACATCGAGTGAAGGCAATTGTAAATGACAAGTTTGATTCCCTATTCTCCATTGTTCCAAAAAAAAATTTGATTGAATATGTCCAATCATACAATCATTTCAAACTTGAGAAACTGAAAGTGTAATTCATTAACTAGGTGTATGAAGAGCTATTGTATGAAGAAAACATTTTGAAGTGAGATCATGAACACTTGATGGAAAAAGGTCTAGCCTATGTTGTTGATATTCCAACAGTATTTCATATAGAGTAGATTCAGTATTTTCTTAGAAGACTTCACAATCAATTTTAATGGATGAATAGACCACATACTATTATGAAGGAAATTATCCATCATGTGATAGGGTTTTGTGTGACTAGTGAATTGCCAATTGTAAGGAAAATACATACTAATTTGGTTTCTCAATTAACCAAGTTAAAGAAATATTCTAGAGAAATGAACATCAATGACATAGTATACCTAGAGGTTCAATTTTTCACTATGGTCATTAAGTATAGAGTTTACCAATCTAGCAAAATTAGCAGTACTTAGTGGAATCATCCATGCAACATAATAAATAGTGAAGGAAGATGATACTTACAACCTTGTGAGATGTTGAGAAGCTAGTTCATGGTGAATATGGACAAGATAAAGAAGAACAAGAAACAAATATTTAAGTATAGATAATTTTTGGTATGCATGTTCTTTTATGTGCAAAATTTATTTCTTGGTAGAGGAGCGATTCAATGAGATAATGAAAAACCCCTACTAACACAAATAAGTGAATTTATTAATAAAAATAGGTGATAATTTCAATAATGTAATGTGGGGATACTTCAAATATTTCTAATCTATGATAAATAAGAGAGAAAGGATCTTTAAAAACATCATGAAACAACATAAGAATGATATATGTTTTCTTGTTGATATTGACACTTGTAAATTGGAAGTTGTGCAAACAAGGGTCTTTTAGCTACCTTATATGGGTTATGAATTGGATGAAAAAATTATCAAAATGTAAGAAAGTGTATTATTGGCTAAACCTATAGATGTGACCACACCTAGGTTTGGAACTTGTGAAGAAGCACATTCAAAGATCTAGATGGAGCTAAAGAAACTAGTAATCTAGAGAATGACTAGAAGGATAATCCAATCATTTATAGAAAAGTATAAAAGTGAAGAATCAAGCACATCCACACTAGTCCTAGAAGAACTTGAGAAAGAGACAGAAGAGATTCTTGTAGTCAAGAATATCTAAAATAAGAAATGAAAACCCCAAGAAAAGGGTAAGGTGAAGAAATTAGCTAAAAAAGAACCACCCAAGGAGAAGAGGGAAGTGAAAAGTAGAGGAAAGAAGAAAGGAAAAATAAAGCAAAAGGATGTCCAGGAAGATGAAAAAGAAAGAGCAAAATATGATAAGGAAGTCAAATAATTAAAGGATAGTGGTAAGAAGACAATACCTACAATAGATTTCAATGCTAAGGATATAATAGAGAGTGGTATAATGGGAACTACAACTAGAAGGTATGCATGATGAGGATGAGAAGAAACTAAAAGATGTAATTATATACATTATACACAAGTTTTTCAAAAAACCAAGTGAATTGTAAAACATCCTACTAAAGGAACTTTATCAATTAGGTTATGCAATATGAAGAGTTTCACTTATAATGAACAAATAAATCATAGAAATATCCCTTATAAAGATTATGGTGGAAGCTTATACAAAATACCTCAAAATCATAGGTAGACCATCAAGGGTATTTGTAGGTGATGCATAAAAAGTGCATGATGAAAGAATAGAGATGTGGAAGAAGATCATGCAAATCCAATAGGAAATAAAGAAAGAATCCATTGAACAATAGAGGAAAGGTGAACAAGTTTTTGTGTAGACAACTAACCCATTTGAGACAATTAGGAAAGGGCTAACTAAATTACCTAACTAGGTTCATGATATTAAACAACAAGATGTTGGTCAAACTTGTGTAGAAATAGTGATTGTAGAATATATACCTTATGAAGTGGTGGACCACATGCCTAAGGTTCAAGAAGAACAATTGGTACATGAGAAGAAGGAAGAAGAGGAAAAAATAGTAAAGGAACCTATAATAGTCAAGAGAAATCTGATTTTGGGACAAGTTGAATAAAGAGGAGAAAGTTCATTATTGAAGCTATCCTTATAGAAGAAGGAGGAAATGAATAAGAGGCTCCCAAAAGGACTACATAAATTGTAGTGATGAACCTTTAAGGATCTATTTATGCTATCATAAATATTGAAGATAAAGGAAGAAAAGGATAATATGAGTGAAAAAAAGAATAAATGAAGAGTGTTGAAGACTATAAGGGACATACTTGATGTGGTTTATAACCCTAGGGAAAACATCATTAACCAAGTAGATGTAATTATTAAGGAAATAAAATGACAAGTACCTAAGCTAGAGACTACAACTATATAGTGGCCTAAACATAATTATGAGAAGAAAAGAGCTACAAAGCTAATTGAGGCCACTACTAGAGACAAAAAGATACTTGGTGAATTAGAGGAGAAAATAAAGGAAACTTTGAAGGAAGTAGATCAACTATTGAAAAAAGTGTAAAAGGTTTCAAATTTTGTTGATGATTTGGTGAAGAAGGTTGAAGAAGAACAAATTAAATTAGATTCATTGGTTGAACAATTCAATCCCATTACCAGTTTTCAATAAGCTATAATGCCAAAGTGAAGATGATTACACTTAAAGTAAGGTAGTTCTAAGTTAAGTAGGAGAAGAGGGTAATTAAAGTACTAGATCTACAATCATATTTGACCCCTACAATTGAGGTGATGTAGTAGAATATTAAGAACATAAATGTCCTAATTGGACTATTAGACATGAGTACATAAGATTCCATAAAAATATTGATAGAAGATCTTTGTGGGAAAATTATTGTCATGAATCATCTAAAGAGATCATGGTAAATGTCTTTGGATTTATCCAAGACAAATTTCAAGGAAGTATTTGACATGATGCAAGAGTAAGAAAAGGGGGAGTATAACTAGACACCTTTATCCTTGTTGAAAAAAGGAGGAAAATAAGTTTGATGTACAAATTAAGGTGTAGTAGAGCATAAAAAAGGAAATCAAGTTAATTTGAATGGTGTACAATGTTAGGGAGTTTATATTCCTAATATATGGAGAATGGTGTTCATAGGTACCTTGCCTATTTTCACATGTCAAAATTTTCCATAAATGCCAAAGGGGGGTATTTTTGGCATTATGATGAATGATGATTATATTAGTGAAGTAGTTAGATTTAGTGGTGTTTTGGTTGTGATTAATGGATACTTAGTCATAGAAAGTGAATGAAGAAACCAATAAGCCATGCATATGATGAGTAAGGAGTGAACTTGATCGACAAAAGGGAAAGTAGAGAAGTCTAGTGACTAGTGGACACACATACTTAGATTACAAGGCTATTGTGGTAGTGATTGGTGTGTAGTAAGAATCCAATGGTGCAACAAAGGAAACACCATCTATGTGAATCAAAGGAACTGTGGTTAGTATCACAAATCAAAATAATGAAAATTAAGTAGTTCGATGAGATCAGATGATATTGTGACATGTTAAAATGGATGAGTGTATGTTGAGATGGTAGCTAGAAATTTAAATGTATATGTGAAGAAGATTCTACAAGAAGTTTGAAATTGTTCAAAAACATTTTGATTGTTCTTCAAGAAATTACATGTAAACCCTATTACATATCAAAGCAATCAAAGAAAATGTATTATGGTATCAAGATATGTAAAATGAGTGTGGTGAATGAATGAAAAGGATGAAGTTTGGATGAATGGTATCGATTAGGAGGAAGAAGTGGTGATACTATAAAGAAATTATCTAAATATTGTTGAAGGTAAGAAGTTAGACAATTTTTGGATGGATCCAATCAAGATATTGTGGTGTACTAGGGTTGAGATTAGAGTAGAGTGCAAAGAATAAAGAAAGAAAAAATTTATAGTGCATAGAATAGATTGAATCTAATAGGAAATGAGTGCTACATATAGATCACTTAACTTGTTGTTTCTTAATAGTTGTAGTAAGGGAAATCCCTTAAGTTAGTGGATCTTAACCAATCTATTTTTATAAACCCTTTTAGAATGGTGGAAAATCAAAAGGTTTTTTAAATCCTCTAACAAGGTAGACCTAAAAATTATAATTATACTCCTAGTAGTATAGAAGATCAATCCTAACAAGGTGAATCCTCAAAAAGGGTATTTGTAGCTCCTAACAGGGAAATCTTATTACATGTAGAAAAGGGTTTGTTGGTGTTATCCCCACCATGGTTTAATCCCTCTAGATGATGTTTCTATGTAGAAAAATCATTATGTTACATGTGATGATTTTGTGGATATTTGATGTTATTTACTTTTATTGCATTGCATTAATTATTTGTTTTATGTTTGGAAGTTATTGTTAAAGTTTATTGGATTTGTGGTTGAATTAGTAGGCTACTTGTTAGTACTAAGTCACCTCTCCTCTCAGTACTCCTAACTACCAACATCATATACCTCTTTTATAAGGGGGACATAATGCATGAGGTTCCATAGTATCAAGTTCAAGGTTTATTCTAAGTTTGTGGGCCTGTAAATGATACATTGAAGGCACACTATTTCTTAGATAAATTTCTTGAATTTATATATGTGCTATACCTATGGAAATGGTTCAATAAAATACACTAAAGGTTTTAGAAATCTAGGAAAAATAAGGTGTTTTTTGTATTTTCATGGTCTTACAAGTCAAATAAACTCATCCATTTATCAATAAAACACTAAAAAAATAATAAAAACTTCACAAATTTTCAATGATTAGGAAATGTATCATATTTGAAGAGACTTTAATCATAGTTGATTAGTTTTTTGTCATATATTACCAATTACCCATCACATTTGAGAAATATAGTATCATCGTTAACCAATTAGACATCACATTTTTAAAATATAGGGTCATGTATAAGTATTATTTCATTGCATTTTAACGCTCTGACTAAATTACTGAACTATTATCTACATTTATTCCATCGCATTTATAGTATCACTTTTAAAATTATGGGCATCTTCATACCATTTAAGAAAAGTTCAAAATTTGTTTTGGATACTCTCTTTTCAGTTGATTCATTGTTAATCAAAATAAACTTTTAATTCCATCAATAGCTAACCTATCAAACAAGTTGATCATTTCCCTTTGTTTTTCCCAAATAAAATCAATTTGCAATGTCATCAAACAACATTGATCTTCAATTTTGGAAGGTTCACTATTAATGATTTTAAGTCCTTGACCTAGAACCCAAGGAATAAAAGCCAATCTTGAGCCTTTATCATAGGAATAAATATTTTTCTATTATAATCCATCATTTTGGATAGACTTCTTATTGATCAATCACTGTTGGAACCCTCATCTATAGCTTGTTTGTAACTCACAATCATAATTCTAGACCTAATCGCTCCTTTCAAAGAGAATATTGACTTAAGAGTTAGTCTTGGAAATTTAGTTTCATGCCTATAAGGAGATAAAATTATCATTTTAAAATACCTTAATAATCTTAAAAGAAGGAAGTGATACAACAAGAAAAAGTCACCCTTTCAAAAGAAGAAACAACCTTGACAATAAGTTGATCAATTACAACCAACCATGGATGATAACAAAAAGACCATGTGTCATGCCCAAACTATGAGGGCAAAAACACACAAAAAAATTTTTTTGAGATAAATTAATAATTATTATAATACTCACGTTTGATAAGTTTTGCGATCACAGTTTAAGTATAGGTTCTCTACGTTACATCTTAAGTTCAAAATTCTGAGGAATAAAATATAAAATTTGCTAAGCATTTAAAATTTTTAATAATTACTAACTAAAATTAAGGAAAGACATATAAACTTATTTACTCAACCAAACTCTTAACTATAATAAAAAAAAAAACTTAACTAAATACACTTAATCAAATAAATAAACACTAACTAAATCTAACTTTACTTACCAACTAAATACATTCAAAATTTTAAAATCAAATCTAAATTAACAATTACATCCATAACATCTAAAATTGAATGAATCGAAATCAAACTAACTTTTATTATTTAAACTTTACTAACCTGAACTAAATCTACTAATTACATTTCAAAATTGGAAACCTTCCAAAACGAATATCAATTTAACTAGCATTAATCCTAAATTACATACTATCAACAATTTTAGTAATACCAACTTACCTCTATACTTTTTAAATTAAGACTAATAAAATTCTTATTGTAACCATTAACTTAACTAACACTATATTTACTACTAAACAAAATTAACTAACTAATTCATAAAACTATCTAACTACCCTTTAGATTTAAACTAAATAATATTAAAAGAAAACTAAAATAACATAATATAAAAACTACTACACTTATAATTTCAAAACTATATTAAATTAACAACTAACTAAAACTATTAATAAACACAATTAAAAATAACATAAATCAATCCTAACACTAATACTAACCAACTAATATAATTAAACAACTAACTACAATTAACTTAATTTAAACATTTAATAATCACAAATTAAAAATTAAAAAACAAAAACATACTAACTAAACTTACATTCTAACATAATACTAAACTAAAACTTAACTGAAATTTAAAACTAATAAATAAAACATACACAATCTACGCTAAGACCAAAGCTAACGTACTTACTAACCACACCCTATACTCACTCACACTTACAACCCTCAAAAACTAGCGCCTACTCATCTTGACCAAAGGGGGAATGATATGGTTTAATTTAACAAGACACCACATCCTACATTCCCCACTTGGCCACTTGCCAAGCTGACCTCACATCCCCCTTGGGTGCTCCCCAAGGCTAGGCGCTCTATTCAAGGAAACTGAGCGCTTTCCAAGCAAGGAGCCAAGACAAGGCTTTTGATAAGGAGGATCCCTAGTAAAGTTGCGTCAGCTCCAAGGGTCCCTTCAAACAGGTTTTGTCCCCCAAAAGCATTTGCCTCCAAGAAATATTAAAGTGAGCGCTCAATGAAAAAGAAGAGGGGGGAAAAGATAGTGGGGACAGGTGACGTCACCCCCAATGACTTTGCACATGAACTATAAAAAAAAACCCTTTAAAATCATAGCATTTGAGATGTGACGCCCAAGGTAAGATGGGTAAGCATTTAAGAGATAAAGGTTTTTTTGGTGAGAATAGATATTAGGATAGTTTAAAATGTTAAAAGTTTATTTTTATTTTTTTTTAATGGTTATATTATTATTGTTTTTAATTTTAAATGTAAATTTCAATAAAGCAAAAGGGATCATGAGGGAATCTTTTAGATTCTCTGTTACCAAAATGGTAACAATTCTTATCCCATACAAAAGACAGAGAGTTTTGACTTTCTTGAACACATTTTTTTTTTTGAAAATTTTTCTAAGTATAGAATTACAAGGCAATGCAAATATTTTGTTTTTTTTGGTCTAAATTTTCTAAGTATAAAATTTTTAGTTGATTAATAATCAAGGGGGAATTATTTTTTTCTTTTTAAAGAAAATCTATAAGGACTTGTTACAACTTAATATACCAAGAATATGAATTATCTGTTTTAAATCAATAATGCAAGAATTGTTTGATTCAAATAATCATGCAAACTGAATCTACATCCCTGATCATAATTTTCATTTTCAACATAAAAGAAAACCTGAAATTTTACCAAATTGAACATCATCAATTTCATCCTATTTTGATGTGCAACCATCTAAATTCAAATCACGATTAAATCACATGATAACCAATTATACTCAAACACCAATTTTATTAGCAAACCTGATTCAAAGGCTCAGCCGAGAAAGAACTAGGAAGAAAACCCAGCTTCGTTGCCATTACAAAAAAGTTTGAAATACAAATTACATACGATTTCAATCCTGAATTACAACAATTTAATTTAATTTTCCTTCATGACCCTCATTGGTGCAGAGCACCAAGGGCATACAAAGAAGATGACAAGGAGGCAAGGTCTCAATGAAACCTAGACACCATGGGTCATGGACCTATAAATGCTAATTGATCTTGTTTCCTTGTATAAATGGAAAGTAGATAGGTTGATTAGTCTTGGAATAATGTGCCCATATTGTAAAGGCACTTAGTACAATATGGTGTTCTATAAACCATGTGCCAAGTAGCCTAAAGGGCTAAATAGTACTTTAGAGGGCTAGATTAGGAAATAAGTTATGTTTTGTATCCACTTAGTGGAAAATGTCATTTCTCATGTTTTTTGAGTCATTTGAATAGTTTTGGGAAAGTTTCATAAGGTTTGAAGATCAAACAAACTAAATTGCAAAAAAGTTGCAAATGTTGTCAAGCAACTTTGAAAAAGTTGCTGAGCAGTTTTGAAGAAGTTGCTCGGACTGGTGTGGAACTGATTCCAACCATCCTCTGAGCATTTGATTGGTCTTATGGGCCTATTTAAACACTAAGTCATCTTCCCCTTCAGAACAGATGACATTGTATTCATTTTGCTTGAGAAATAATAAAGATCCAGTTGTTTTCTTGTCAATTTCTCTGTTGTTTGGGATCCACACGTACGGTACGGACACCAGATGAAGGCATAGTAACATTTTTGTAATCCTTGGTGACTTACCTCTCTTTTGCACTTGGTTTGGAGGCAAAAGGAGATCGGTGCTGAAAGTTGTCCTCATTTCTTCCTAAACAGCCTGCAAACCCTCACAAACCAGGGTTTGATCAAAGATGGATGTGTAGGTCGCGACTGCACCATTCAAATTGGATCAAACCCAATGAATCTGCTAGAAAACATAATTTCCTTTACCATTTTAGGAGTAGGAGTCATAGTTTCAACAAGGTGGATCAGAACATTCAAGCCCTAGGCCAAATCTAACCATTGATTTGGACCCGGAATTATAGGATTTGCAGATTTTGAGTGTATGGGATTATTAGGATCCTAGAAATTGGTGGAATTGTTGTTGTTTTATCAAGACAAGTCATCCTAAGACCAGATTTGGGGGGTGAGAACCCATCCCTAGCAAGTTTACCTTGAAATCCAAGCCTAAGGTGCACATTAGGCCTGTTGAACTTTGTGAATTTGCCATATGCTGGATTAACTCTAGAATCTAAGTCTTTGGGATTTGTTAGAACATCCAAAAGGGTATCTAAAAGTGGGATTTATTTGCAGATTTATTTAGAAGAATACAAAGTTATTGCTCTAAAACAGGTTTGGGAGACCTACAAGGATTTCTAGGTCCAAACCCACATTTGTCATTGTAGTGTTTTGGGAACCAAGCTAATAGGTTGGATTGTGTCATTTGGACATATTAAGGTGTTTTGAATACATTTTTGCAGTTGGATAAGTCATTATACCCTAGATTCCTATTTTGCCAAAATTCAAGGATTGTGTCCTTAAAGAAGGAAGTTGTCTTGAATTGATTTGTGTCTTGTGGTCATTTGATTGACTAGGAAATCATCATAACTCATTTGGGAAGGAGTTCATATAGTTGCTGAACCAAAACCAAGGTTGGTTTGTGAATTTGCCTTGATAGGAGTGCCTAGAGTGATTGGGCATCTTGTGAAGCGTTTCCACTGCCACCTCTGCATCAGGTGGTATCAGAGCAGGAAAGGCCTGGTGATTGGTGGTTGTAGACATGTCAGAGGGAGAAGGTGAGCAAGAGAGGACCATACCTCTTAGGATCACCAATGTGGAGCTTGCCAAGTTGGTGCAAGAACAAATGGCAGAGAGTAGAGCTGCTAGGGAGGAGAACCGTGCCATGAAGAGGGAATTGGAGAAACTGAAAGGAAAATTTAAGAAAGGAGATGGTTATGAGTCAGAGGCTGAAGAGGTGGAGAGATAAGACTATGAAGCCATAGTCCCACCAGACAAAAGATCCCTTTTGCAAGCATTGGAGAGGATGGGGGTTAAAGGAGGAGAAATCCCTACCTTCTATGGGAAGTTGAACCCAGATGAATGCATTGATTGGCTTGAAGCCTTAGATAATCACTTTGAATGTGATCATATCCCTCCTAGCCAAAAAGTGAAGATGGCAAAGGCCAAATTGAAAGGGCCTGCACTTAGTTGGTGGAACTTTGTGCAAAATGAAAGAGTTGAAGATGGAAAGGAGCCTATCACCACTTGGAGTAGGATGAAGGCTGAGATAAGGAGGCAATTTGTGCCAGAGGATTATGAGATCCTTGTGAATTAGAAGTTGCACAATCTAATAAAAAGGGATGCTGATGTAAGCACCTATACACAAGAATTTCACAACTTGACCCTTAGGGCCAAAGTTAATGAGACCAACAAGCAAAAATTGGCAAGGTATGTTAGTGGCCTGAAGTTTAGCATACAAGATGAGTTGGCATTGATCAATTTGGAATCAGTCCATCAATGCTTCAACCTTGCTTTGAAGATTGAGGAGAAACATAAAAGGAGAGGAGAGTCAAATAAAGGGAGAGGCAGCAACTTCAGAGGTAGAGGAGGAAGGTTCCAAGGAAGGAACTCTTTCTTCAAGGATGAAAACAAAAATCAGAGTGCAGAGTTAGAATCCAATCAGAGGGGAGCCTTTAGAGGAAGGGGAACCAATGGCAATAGAGGAAGAGGTGCTGGCAGAGGCAGAGGAGGCCAGGTCTTCACTGGCAGATTCTTTACTTGTAACCAGACAGGGCATCAATCCTTTAGATGTCCCCAAAAAGGAGGAGACAGCAGTAGATCCGGAGATAGAAGGGTCAATCTGTTACAAGAAGAAGAAGATGGTCAGAACACCACTACATACCAAACTGCCACTTCAAGACCTGCAGATGCAGAACAAGGTGAGTTCCTCATGATGCAAAGGACCCTACTCGAAGTGCCATCCCCTGCAGAACCACCTCAAAGAAAAGCCTTGTTTAGGACACATTGCAAAGTGAAGGGAAAGGTATGTAAGCTAATTGTAGATTCAGGATCAACTGATAATATAGCATCTAAAGAAATGGTGGACAAATTAAAGTTACCTAGGATACCACACCCATACCCTTATAAAGCTTCTTGGTTAACAAAAGACAAACAAACTCTGGTCAATGAACAAGTATGGGTAGATTTTACCTTAGGGGAATATTCTGACAGAGTTTTATGTGATGTAACCGAAATGGATGCATGCCACCTCTTATTAGGGAGGCCATGGCAGTTTGATGTCAAGTCTAAACATGATGGGGAAACAAACCTCTACACCATAACCAAGGGGGGTATTAACTACACCATGAAACCTTTACCGGATGATGACAAGTCTGATCATGTGGTTAGTAGTGTTGCATTGGTAGGGGAGAAAGAATTCTTGAAAACCTTGAAGGAGAAGGATACACCATGTTTTGCCATTGTTTTTAGACCCAAACAAGAGTCTAGAAACCTGATCAAAGGCAAGCCAAAGGCAGACCAAAGGAGAGAAGATATAGGGCCAAAAGAAGTCAGGGATTTGTTGCACAAGTACCATGGGATTGTGGCAGGTAGTGTCCCATCTACATTTCCACCTAAGAGGGAAGTAAGCCATTGCATTGACCTTATACCAGGGGCTACATTGCCAAACAAAGCTGCCTACAAGTTGACACCAGAGCAGAATGAAGAGATAGCAAAACAAATAGGTGAGTTGTTGTCTAAAGGCCTCATAAGGAAAAGTGTGAGCCCATGTGCAGTACCTACTGTACTTGCACCCAAAAAGGAAGGAACTTGGAGGCTTTGTACTAATTCAAGGGCCATAAACAAAATTACAATCTGGTATAGATTCCCCATGCCTAGAATGGAAGATCTGCTTGATTGCCTAGGGGGAGCCAAGGTGTATTCTAAAGTGGACCTAAAGAGTGGATATCACCAAATAAGGATCAAAGAGGGTGATGAGTGGAAGACAGCATTCAAAACCACTGAGGGTCTCTATGAATGGCTTGTGATGCACCTATCCTTAGGTTCCCTAATTTTAACAAAGTGTTTACAGTTGAGTGTGATGCAAGTATCAAAGCAATTGGGGGAGTGCCAAGTCAGGAGGGCAGACCAGTAGCATTTTTTAGTGAGAAACTCAATGATGCCAAGCAAAAATATTCAGTATATGACTTGGAACTATATGCCATGGTTCAATCCTTGAAAAGGTGGAGGCATTACTTGTTACCTAAGGAATTTATAGTGTTCACTAATAACCAAGCCTTGAGTTTCCTTAATAGACAAGACAAACTAAGTTAGAAACACATAAAATGGATGGAATTCATGCAAGCATACACATTTTCAATTAAGCACAAGAAAGGCATTGCAAATAAGGTTGCAGATGCATTGAGTAGGAGGAACTTAATGATACAAAAAATTGATCTTGAGAGTGTTGGAATAGATTCCATGAAGGACATGTATCCTCATGATGATGATTTCAAAGAAATATATAATGTTTGCCTTGAAATGAATGACAGGTATCATACTGATTATGCAGATTTTCTGATTCAGGAAGGATTGCTCTTCAAGGGTGGACAGTTATGTGTGCCTAAGGGTTCTTGTAGAGAGAACATAATCAAGGAAAAGCACTGTGGCAGCATGTCAGGTCATTTTGGACTGGATAAAACATTGGAACAAGTGAAGAGGTTCTATTATTGGCCAAAATTATAGGCAGATGTCAGAAGTTTTGTGGAGAGTTGTTGGATATGCCAAAAGGCCAAGGGCCATACATCTAATGCTGGGTTATATACTCCCTTTCCTATTCCTTGCAGACCATGGGATTCCATTAGTATGGACTTTGTGTTAGGCCTACCTAAGACAAAAATAGGTCATGATAGTGTGTTTGTAATCGTGGACAGATTTTCTAAAATGGCCCACATCATTCCTTGTAGGTCTACACACGATGCATCTCACATTGCAGGACTCTTCTTTAGGGAAGTAGTAAGACTCCATGGATTGCCTAGATCAATCATTTCTGATAGGGATCCCAAATTCCTTGGTCATTTTTGGAGGACACTATGGAAAAGGTTAGGTACAAACTTGAATTTCTCATCAGCATGCCATCCCCAATCTGATGGCCAAACTGAAGTCACAAATAGGTCATTAGGTAACTTACTAAGATGCCTATCACAACAACATGGAGGGTCATGGGATACCATACTATCTCAGGCAAAATATGCCTATAATGATTCAGTTAATAGGAGTACAGGCCTCACTCCATTTCAAATAGTTTATGGGGATCATCCTAGAGGTATTCTTGAACTGAGAGATGTCAATACAATTGAGAGGAAGAGTGCACAAGCAGAAGATTTTGCTAATGTGATGAAGGATGTACAGCAACAAGTGAAGGACAGGTTACAAAAGGCAGCAGATAAGTACAAAAACCATGCAGATAAAAAGAGGAGAGACTTGCAATTCAAAGTAGGTGACCTTGTGATGGTGCACCTTAAGAAGGAGAGATTGCCTAAAGGGCAATACACCAAGCTTATGATGAAGAAGGCAGGACCCTTCAAGATTCTGCAAAGATGTGGCAACAATGCATATAAGATTGAACTCCCACCAGAGATTGGTCTATCACCTATTTTTAATGTCTCTGATCTTTATGCTTATAAGGAATCTAACACATGTGATGCAGGGATAGATATACAAGACAAGGTGACAGAGACTCCATTGCCAAAGGTCATTCCACCAAAGATTGAATGCATTCTAGACAAGAAAGTCACTAGACAAACAAGGAAGCATACCTATTATACCTATTTGGTCAAGTGGGTTGGATGTCCTCATGAAGATGAAACTTGGATGACAAAGAAGGAAATTGAGAAGGCAGGTTTTGATTTTGACTCAATCCCAACTCAAGGGACTTGAGTTCTTTGAAGGTGGGTAGTATGGTGCAGAGCACCAAGGGCATACAAAGAAGATGACAAGGAGGCAAGGTCTCAATGAAACCTAGACACCATGGGTCATGGACCTATAAATGCTAATTGATCTTGTTTCCTTGTATAAATGGAAATTAGATAGGTTGATTAGTCTTGGAATAATGTGCCCATATTGTAAAGGCACTTGGTACAATATGGTGTTCTATAAACCATGTGCCAAGTAGCCTAAAGGGCTAAATAGTACTTTAGAGGGCTAGATTAGGAAATAAGTTATGTTTTGTATCCACTTAGTGGAAAATGTCATTTCTCATGTTTTTTGAGTCATTTGAATAGGTTTGGGCAAGTTTCATAAGGTTTGAAGATCAAACAAACTAAATTGCAAAAAAGTTGCAAATGTTGTCAAGCAACTTTGAAAAAGTTGCTGAGCAGTTTTGAAGAAGTTGCTCGGACTGGTGTGGAACTAATTCCAACCATCCTCTGAGCATTTGATCGATCTTATGGGCCTATTTAAACACTAAGTCATCTTCCCCTTCAGAACAGATGACATTGTATTCATTTTGCTTGAGAAATAATAAAGATCCAGTTGTTTTCTTGTCAATTTCTCTGCTGTTTGGGATCCACACATACGGTACGGACACCAGATGAAGGCATAGTAACATTTTTGTAATCCTTGGTGACTTACCTCTCTGTTGCACTTGGTTTGGAGGCAAAAGGAGATCGGTGCTGAAAGTTGTCCTCATTTCTTCCTAAACAACCTGCAAACCCTCACAAACCAGGGTTTGATCAAAGATGGATGTGTAGGTCGCGACTGCACCATTCAAATTGGATCAAACCCAATGAATCTGCTAGCAAACATAATTTCCTTTACCATTTTAGGAGTAGGAGTCATAGTTTCAACAAGGTGGATCAGAACATTCAAGCCCTAGGCCAAATCTAACCATTGATTTGGACCCGGAATTATAGGATTTGCAGATTTTGAGTGTATGGGATTATTAGGATCCTAGAAATTGGTGGAATTGTTGTTGTTTGATCAAGACAAGTCATCCTAAGACCAGATTTGGGGGGTGAGAACCCATCCCTAGCAAGTTTACCTTGAAATCCAAGCCTAAGGTGCACATTAGGCCTGTTGAACTTTGTGAATTTGCCATATGCTAGATTAACTCTAGAATCTGAGTCTTTGGGATTTGTTAGAACATCCAAAAGGGTATCTGAAAGTGGGATTTATTTGCAGAGTTATTCAGAAGAATACAAAGTTATTTCTCTAAAACAGGTTTGGGAGACCTACAAGGATTTCTAGGTCCAAACCCACATTTGTCATTGTAGTGTTTTGGGAACCAAGCTAATAGGTTGGATTGTGTCATTTGGACATATTAAGGTGTTTTGAATACATTTTTGCAGTTGGATAAGTCATTATACCCTAAATTCCTATTTTGCCAAAATTCAGGGATTGTGTCCTTAAAGAAGGAAGTTGTCTTGAATTGATTTGTGTCTTGTGGTCATTTGATTGACTAGGAAATCATCATAACTCATTTGGGAAGGAGTTCATATAGTTGTTGAACCAAAACCAAGGTTGGTTTGTGAATTTGCCTTGATAGGAGTGCCTAGAGTGATTGGGCATCTTGTGAAGCGTTTCCACTGCCACCTCTACATCACTCATCAAGGGTTCCATACCAAATTCTGCAACACATTTCTACGAACCATGGAGGAAAAATAATATGATCAGGTGACCACAAGCATGACCAAGAAACAATTCAAACATGCGTATTCATACAAGGTTTTCACAATAGGATTCACAATGAATCAAAACTAGGGAAAGGTGGATTTTTCCAGCAAGAGATGTCAGACACAACACCAAACTAGGTGCCCAATCGGGGCTATAAATCAAGAACTTCCATTCTTCCATTCTTACATGCCAAAACTCATACGTGGTTTGTGCTAACAAGTAGGGGCCCATAACACCCTACCCTCTCTACCTCTTCTCATCCTGAAAAGAGACTCTACAATGTTGGAGTCCAACTAAAATGCCCTTTCCTGAAATTGGCCACTTCTGCCCTCTCCAAGGGTGAGTAATGCCAAAACACCCATGCAAGAACATCTCAAAACTTCATACAAAAACATGAAAGGAAATCATTCAAAATAACATGGTTTTCAAAGCTTCCCAACATACCCACAAACATACAAACATTCAAACAACAACAAGGTAGCATAAGCATGAAACAAACATGAAAATATGAACAAGGGAGATAAGAATTCCTACCTGCACAAAGAGGTAATGGAAAATGAACAAGTTTGAGTAGAGCTTTTCCCTTCCTTGCTTCAATCTTCCAAAACTCCTCTCTAAATGTAGAGATTGGGTAACAACCTCTACTAGACCAAGAAGGGCCTCTAAATAAGCCTCAAACTCAACCACCAAAAGGATCAATAACTTCTCCCACCCACTTACAATTTTAGAAACTCCTAACTCAACCCACGCTATGGTTAAACACTAAGTGGGGGTGGGGTAATGAAACTCATGGTAGCCATAGTCAATTTTCGCACAAAAGCAAAAAGAGACTTTTTGAGTGGCCTCAAAAGTCAATAAAAGGGGCTTAGATGTTGGAAAAGACCCCCAACTTATACCCATACCCCTTGGGTATAAATATTCCATGTTTTAAAGCCTTAGGAATAGGTTTAGAGCCAAACAAAAGCTAGGAATTAAATAGGACCATCTAAGAACTCTAACAATATAGATTAAGCACTAATCCGAATTAGGGGTGACTAAACTTGATTAAGAACCAAATTAGCAAACTGACACTGACTAAATCCAACCTAGGTCCAAAGGTTACACAGGTAACCCTAATCAGCACACTAAAGAGCACAAACAATTCACGAGTGTCAAGCGACACTAAAAGAGCATAGTTACGAACATTAACAATTACTGATCACATAAGGATACATACATACATCTCAATTTAAAATACTTGAACTACGAACAACAAGGTTTCCAAAATTAGCACATAGAGATCAGTTATATTCCTCCATTGGTTTTCTCGGCTAAAATATCTACACACTCATTGCACACATCAGTAGTCCCAAAAATCACATGTACATATGTATGTATACGTATCATAAATTCACATAAATTGAAACATACATCAATCAGGGTTTCTTGCATCCTACTTATATCCTTAACCATAAATATTCCAAAATCAATGTGTTAATCCTACATTTTACTTAATTCATCAACATACATATACCTAAAACCTTAAATGACGAACATCAAATATCTGAAAATAACATCACACAACATGAAATAATATGATATGTTCAAGTATCTGATAATGTCTCGACATCTCGAGTCGTGAGTATCAAAATGATAAAGTAACAACTAAGGCTACGAAGGGTCGGGGCAAGGCCTCACACCATGTCTAAGTATAACAATAATAATAGTCATGATGATGAATATATTATGGAAGGAAATGTGAGAGAGGCTCAACAAGACCTTTATTTCAAAAACTTGTGGCAAGGGTTCTTAAATTGGAAAAAGAAAGGTATTTTATGACCCTAACACAACTAGGAGTCAAGTTACCTCATGACTTTGATATTTCAAATTTTAAACAAGATGAAGTTGACGTTAATCTTATAGACTTCTTGAATAAATAAATCAAGCCTTTACAATAAAAAAATCACAATATTCAAATGAGTGTTAATGAAAAGATATGTTTTGGAAGATATTTGTCTTTTCTCCTTTAAATAAAATTTGAACATGGTACCCTTCTCACAAAAAGTAGATATTCCTAAGTATGAAAAGTACATGGGTACCTTAGATCCCCAAGAATACAATAGAAAATACTTCACTCTAAGTATGGAGTTTATACATGAGAAAATATACCTTGTGAGGTTATTTCCAAGGAGTTTGGGAGGGAAAACCATGGAGTGGTTTTCAAATTTATCACTAACATAAACACATCCCAAAAATTACTTAAAAATTTACCAACAAATAATCCTATAACACATAACACAAGATTACTATGTTAAACCTTTATAAAATCATGTAATGAAATGGAGAATCATTTTTGAAATTTTTAAAAAGATGGACAAGAATATTTGTAAAATATGTAGAAGTGTATAGAAACAAGAGAAAATGGATGTTTTTATCAATAATTTGACTAGTGATATGAACATTTGTCTCCAACTACAATGTCCTCCTTCATTCTAGAAGATTATAGAGGATGCCCTAGTAAGGAAGGTGAATTAAAGTTATATAAGGACACTAAGGGATTTTCAAAAAACAACTCTAATTAAAATAATTGTAACAACAATAATTCTCTAACCATTAACAAAAACAATAACAATAACAAACCCCAATTTTGTTTGAGTGAAAATAAATACATAGTGAATGATGGAATGATGAATGATGGAATGATGAATGCTAATAATCTCAAACCTAAACTATTATTTCTCTCTAATAATCAATAAAAATACCAACTAATCAAATAACATCCAATCTAATAATAGTCAAGATACCAACCAACCTAGAAATTAACAATATCCACCAAAAGAAGTTTACACACTTGGTGGAACCTCTTGAATTTTATTTGAAGACACTATTGGAAAATGAGATAATTATGTTACCTGAATTAAGAGAGAATGAAACCAAAGCACAAACCTCTTTGCAGAACAGCTCATAATATTAATTTCTATAAGAATAAGGGTAAAATACCCAATGATTGTATGAGGTTAAAGTATATTGTTCAAGATTTTATTTTCAATGGAAAAATGGTTGTAAACATGAATAGTGATGATCACACAGTATCTAAAACTCCTTCATCAAGTGATGAAAAAGGATAATCATCAAATAAAACATAAACCAAAAAGAATGGAGATAAGGTGAGATTTCCTCATACCTAGATAACACTATCAATACCTTATCAGCTCTTGACAATGTTATTATTGTTATTATTATCAAGGATAAACAAGAGAAGAAACCTATATATGTCATCACAAGAAACTAATCCAAAATGACATTATAGGAGAAAAATAGGAAGCCATATTCAAATGACATTCCATCCACTTCAATAAAATATAATTTGGTAAATCAACTTCAAAAGATACCCACCCAAATCTCAATGTGAGAGATTTTGAAGATTTCACTACCTCATAAAGATATATTGGAAAATATCCCTTGTTGATATAATGGTTCCCAATTATTTGGATGTGGATCAATTCCAAATAATGGAGTGTAATCTTGTTTTACTCATTTTCTTATCATTCTATGAAGAAAATAACATTTCATTAAATCATCCCAAAAATTATACCATTACATATCAAAGTTCTCATTCATTAAATATTGATTTATGAAGGAGTAAACTAGATACTAAGAGGGGGGATGAATCAAAATCTATAACAATTTATACCTTTTCACAGATTCATCCACATCCAATAATAACTTATGGATACAAATCTATAAATGTAAACTTGTTTTAACAAGGACATCAATTCAATTACATGCATGAAAGTAATAACACATAACACAATATTTGTTACCCAAAAACCCTCCAAGATGAAGGTAAAACTGGGGTGCAGATGACACCCACAAATATTCATTATTGTGCTAATAAAGTTAACAAGTTAAGGTTACAATGTTTGACCATAACATATAATCTACTCCGTGAGGAGTCTGTCATATTAAAGACTTAAGAAATTGTTAGGTTTCACCTTGTTAGAGGATTTGACACTTACAACTAAGTAAGGACTCTATTAGGATATTTACAAAGATCTATTAACACCACTCTATTAAGATATTTACCTTGATTCAAGTATGTTAAAATTTACTCAATACTTGATTCTTAGTTTTCTCTGCAAGCTTATTTTGAGTCTTCTCCTTTATAATTGATCCTCTCCTCTGATCTAATACTCTTGTCTTTCCCTTCCACTTTCACTGCTTATGAATAGGTCACTTTTTCTGTTAGATGATAACAAAACCCTTGAATGACTTCTAAACTTCTCCTCTTTGATCTTCACACACATGCACACAATCACTTCTACACTTGATCTAGGTTAAGATCATCACTATATAAAGATTCTGTGAAGAGTTTCTAAATGGTTCAATGCTTTGCCTCTTCATCCTAATCATTGAATATAAACATGGGGATATGTGATCCATGCCATGTAAATTTTTTGTAATAACCTTTTCAAAACTTAAATCATTCTTCCAAGTTGGCTTGATAATCATTTTACCTAAAACTCTGTTCTATTCCTAACTTTTATGTAGACTCTTCATTTCTTGGCATTAGTGTTTCTCAAACTTGATTAATCTTCTTATGCTTGGCATATATTGTGCTCAGCATATACTATGCTCGACACATACTATATCACTCGATACTTGTATACTTTGAATTTTACTCGATCATTGATGACTTGCATGGTCGCTAAATGAGCTCAATCCATATAGAAAATTTATCTATGACCATACTTTCTTGGATTCTATAGAATTACTTGATACATATTATCTTATGTATATGCCTTCAGCCTATGTAGAGTATCTTGGTCACAATGATGACTGCCTGACTCTGCCTTGTATATGACTAAGTGATTTAACACTAATAGACAATAGTGATTAGAGATACCAACAATATCACCCTTTGACATTAGTGAAAAAAACACTTTGTCATATCAATACAAAAATGAGCTCTCCCCCTAAGTCTTATGACATGTGAAAAATGAATACAAAAATTCATTACAACCTTTATTCATTACTTGTACATGATATACCTATAAACATGTTGCCAAGTTTTAGTCCTACCCTTGTAAAACTTAAAATCATTCATATTTAAGTGAGTTTTTGTTCAAGTGTGATTTCTAAGTATCATTTATGTTACTTACTTCTCATCTTTCTTGAGTACCTAGCTTTCTATATTATCCAAGTACCCTTGCATTACCTTTACCCATCATTCTATGTGAGTTTTCTATTTTTTTGATGTGCATGGGGTAGGTGATCTAGGTATGGTTGGGATGTGTTTGGGAATTTTCCCAATGAGAAATAGTTTTTCCATGATTAACTATATGTTATCTTGCCTCAACATCCTTTTCCTATGGATTCTAAGAAATTAGGCTAATTTTCCCCTACATTGAACTTAATCAAGTGTGTATCAAAAGAATGAAGCTATGGTAGTGATTAGCAAGTTGTGCTTATGATTATGTCATTATAAAAAGACCCACAAAGCTACATATTGAAGTTAGGAAGAAGCCCATTCATGTTGTAGAGGTAAACTCTACTTTCATAAGAAAAAGAAGGTCTATGAGTTTTTTGCTACACAATAATGGAAGTGAAGGTGTTTTGTTCTTCTTCCAAAGCTACAATGATTTATATGAAATCCAAGCCTTTACATACAAGAAGTAAAACTATGATATTGATGAACTATTTTGAGCTCTTAATTAGTGAGGCATGCTCGAGATTTAGTGTTAAGAGCATCAGACTGAGATAAAGGTAGAAGTGTTTTTAGCTTTACTTTGTTTTGGAAAATGTTACTCATAGAAGGCTTTTCCATTCCTAGGTAATGAAAAAGGCCACTTGTCTGAAAGCTTTGAAATTAGAAAGTGCAAATGTTGTTCGGAGATGCTCAAAAGACACTTTCAAAAAAGTTAGTGGTGAGAATGTGACCCCGATATAAAGGAAAGGAAGTGTTAAATGCTTAAGATAGAAAGTGAAAGAATGAAATGCAGAAGCAAAAAAAGGATCACTTCCCACACTATGATTCCAAATAGAAGGAAACTAGGTTTGCAAAAAAGCTAAGTTTCTCTCTCTCCCTCGCATATGTTGATATTATCAAGTATTTCTACATTCCAAATTTTGAAGTGAAATAAGGCAATCCCCACAGAACTTAAGCACTTGTTTTGTTAAGTTTATTTTTGTAATATCACTTTACTCTAAGTAAAGTAATATAGCTTCTAGAGATAACATTTTTTATGTGCAAGTGAATGAAAAGTTTAAATAGTTGGATACTCACCACTTGTGGCCCCTCCTTCCTAGCATCTAGAATTATGACAAGTGCACATAGGTATATGAGTTCTACCCATATCTGTAGCTACAAAGAAATTTTGAGGAGTATCTAGTGGTAAATGATGCCTTCACAATGAGGCTATGTCAGGAATTGCAAGGATGCCCTAAAATGAGATTCTCATAATAAGAAATCTTGGATATTATCTAATTTGGATTCTCATTCATCCAATATTTGAGCTTCTCATATCTACGGATAGGTGTCTTTGATGGTTTTCCCAAGAGGTTTTCCAAGTACCCAAAGGACAAGGTGGTTCTAGTCGAGTTATGTCAACAAATTCTTGAAGTAAACACCTTATTTTCAAATGTGAAAAAAATAGTTGGGAATCCCTTCCCCATAATAGCTAGAGCCTATTCATATGCTTTTAGATTTGATGCTTAGAATTTGGTGAAGAGCTTTGAGAACAAAATCAAGTTGGTGGACTATGAGGTATTCAAGGCTCAATATGATCCAGTTAATTTTGTAAAGGAACACTTAAAGTTGGGATATGCCTTCAGGCATGTTCTAGCTATTAAAGATTAGTAGGCAAGGTGTCTCAAAGAATACTAGACCTAGTAAAAAAAATTGGTCATGGCTAACAATTGATGAGATTAAGTTATATAATGATTATATTGATGTTTGTGACCTTGCAAATGATGGAGCCTACATACACCTTACATTATATGAGAAGATAAAAGGCACCCCGATTTTTTCTACCCCACCTATAGGTCCTCATACATCAAATAATTAAAAGAACAAATAAGTGGGTAGAGTGGACCCGAGCATGGAAGAAGAGGAATAGGCTACTTATTCAACAATGGAATACCTTCTGGAGTTTCCCAGTCAACTGAAATAGCCACCACCATAGCTACTACTTCAACATCTACAAGCTCATCATAGTCTATTGGTCAAGGTGGAGACTAGCCTCTAGATAAGAATCTACCAATCACTCTTACTTGTAGAGGTGGCTCTCTTTCAGACACTAGAAAATTTGGGGAGAAGGCAGGAGAAAAGGACAAGGAGAAAGAATAAGAGAAATTAGTGGCCAAGCCTACCTCCCTTAAACCAATCATCAGTTTGGATGGTGACACCAAACCCATGGATGGCTAAGAAAAAGATGCATCTTAGCAAGGGAATACCTTGGCCCTCTCAATGACTAAGGCCATTACATTCCCTATTGCTTCCTAGAGCAAGAAAACTCCCTTGATACTAAGGAAGCTATTCAATCCTACTCCCTTCCATTCAGCTATCAATGTGCTCTTTACTAAGTCATGGCTCAAAGAGACCATTTATAGGAAGAAGTGGAGATATGAAGAAGTGGCTCCATCAAAAGACTTTCTCACACAAGCCACCTCATCTCAGTCATCCAAGAAAACAAAAAAGTAGAAAAAAAATGCTACATTGGCCACTGATTCAACTACTAGCCACATACTGGTAGAGGTTGTCGAGCCACAAAAGGAAGGTAAATTCCATGAGATTTCCAAAGATGACTTCTAGATCAGAATGATGGACCTTGGTATCCCTGTTTATGATTCCATGGTGAACATATGGAAGTCCACCAATGAGAAGATTAAAGATAAGTTGGAAGAGAATAGAGTAGAAAATAAGGTCTTGAAGGTCTCAAGTAGACAATTGATGGGAGCACTTCATCAAGACAATTTGACCCGAATACAAATGAGAACAAAAATCTACTCCTAAAGATGCAACAAGAGAGGCAATTTGGAAAGTTGGCCAAACATGGGTAGACCAGATGAAGGCTAAGGGTCCCCCATTAATTGAAAATTTGGGAAGTCTAGTGTTAGATTCTCACAAGCTAAGGGAAGTAGCTTCCAATCATCAGATCACTGTACAAAAGGTAACAAACAAACTAATAGAGCATTTGGCCCTATTGCAAGAAGTTATTGACATGAAGACCAATGTTATCATTACCAATGGGATCTCCAAGATAGGAAATGAGTCATTGTTTCACTAGAAATAATCCTTTGATTTTATTATAGAGAGCTCTATGAGATTTTCAAATGAGATCAAGGATGTACATGACCTAGTGCAGAAGGTTGTTGAGAATTGTTTGAATATCTGAAGATATTGCACACAAAGTCCTATGTGTCTACAAATGGTAAGCTTGTGGATGTTGAGAGAATGAAATCAAAATTCTTGGCATTTTTTGATGAAGCTATTGATCCACTCAACTTCCAAATGTCAAAGATCCAAGAACTCTTAGTAGAAGACTCAATCATGCGAAGAGAATTAGAGAAGTTCCAATCAAGGGTCACCAAAATTGAATAATTTACTGAGATGCACGACTATTGGATGATTCAAGCTAACAAATAACCATTCCAAATGTTGAGGAACTAGACAAAGTAACTAATCCTATGAAATCTTACAAAGCTAAAGTAGTTACTCCTAAGAAGGCATGATGTTTTGATGCTTTTCTAGACATTTCTTTCTCTTTCTTCTTTCTTTTTGTATCCATTCATGGCATTTTTTCATTCTTTTTAATGGAAAATGATTCAAGCTTGTCTTATTTTTAGCTTATTCTTTTTAGAGATGCTCTATAATGCAATCATCTATTATAATTGGCCATTTTGAGAAGGCTTATATATGTAACTTTTTGAGAAGTTAATAAGATTGGAAAAATTACTTTTGGGCTAACCCTTGTAGCTGGGACTACTATGTGTGACTCTAAGTCCAATTTTAATTATGTTGTTCATTTAGATATAGTGTAGTATTTGGAATGAACTGGCTTTTGTTGAAAATTGAATGAATGTTAATGAACTAGGTTTTATTTCCTCCATTCAATAGATTGTATGCCTTACTTTCTTTAGCATAAGCTTCCCTTTGTTCTTTTTTCTATACACCATAGTTCATGTATTTAGTGTAACTCATTGCATAAGGAGGTCAAAAATTGGTTGATGGAGTGGCTAAGAGATAGAAAATCTAGGTATTTTCATAATATCATTTAACTTTGTAATCTGGGAATTACCCATTTTGTCATCTTTTCTTTTTCTCCTACTATTGTAGTTGGTTATGCATGTTACATTTCTTGCATTAAAGTCAGAATAGATTGCATGTTGTGAGTTAGTCCCCATTTTCACTTACCTAAGTTGTTTAAAGTGTTGAGAAATTTGGTATTTTCATCTTCTTCTCTCTAGTTAAGAGTTACCTCAAAACTCAAAAAACAAAATTCACTGCAAATATTTCATTTAAAAGGGAGTTGTACCTTTCAATTTAGGGGTCTTTGATAGATTACTACACTAACCCATTTTGTTGTTAACTTCTTTATCCTCCATAAGCCATTCGGTAGTTTAAGGATCAAGGTATAAACCAAAAAGATAAGGGAGACAAACTATTAACCAACAATTTTTGGCAACTCTACTAGGGAGAGAACTCATATATCCTAAGCTTTCTGAGTAAGTCTCTTTGTGGCTTTACTAAGTAACTTAGGGTGTATCTTTGTGGCACTCAATTCATTGATCCATGCATAACAACTCATAAGGAGAAATGGTGTTGCCTCATGAGGGACAATTCCTAGTAGTGCAACCTAGTCTTTGCTTCCAAGATGAGCAAGAGGACATAATAAATCAGTTGCATACCCTCACCTAGAAAAGATAGAATTCCCTTGACCAACATAGAAGGGTAGGCTTTTTCCTCAAAAGAGAAGAGGCTAATGTTGAATATTGGGTGGGAGTTTTATGGGAAAGAATACTAAGAGAAGTGTGCCCATTGTGAACTAAGATAGTTCACCCTAGATCCTAAATATACCCACAGCATTCATGGTAAAGAGAAATTCAATCCTATGTTTGAAGAATTGTAGAAAATTGATTTCCCTCTATTAGAAGATCCTCTAAGAAGAGGGAGAGGCCACTCATGAGATATAGTGTTTTAGGGTATCTATTGAGCTCATTTTCTACCACTACATCCTATTTCTTGAATACATAGTCATTCCTCTTCTCCTCCTATTTTTCACACTCAGCTTGCATCATTGTGTAACACCCTCACTACTGTCACTTTGTAGACCATACCAGTAATCCTTCATGCCTCAATGGTTGTTCCTTTGGGTAATTCTATTGGCCCTCTGTGGCTTGCTGCCAATAATGACCTACCTAGAGCTTCTCAAAAAAAAATTGCCAAATTCAATGGTGATGGGAAGGTCTTTGCTGACGAGCACATGGAAGCTTTCCTTGTCACATTCAATATTGTTTGTCCTTAGTATGAAGATGTAGAAGTGAGGATGTTTCTGGAAACTCTAGTTGAGAATGTAGTTGATTGGTTTTAACATCTCTTGGTGGGATGCATTATGACCTGGGATGACATGTAGAATCAATTTGAAGCATGCTACAAGAGTATAGAAGACGAACACACTTTATTGACTCAACTTACCCAGATAAAGAAGGAACCCAGTGTTCCTATGAGAGACTTCATTGTAAAGTTTAATAAGTTGGTCACTAGGATCCCTACTACAAGTAGACCTACTGCAAACAACTAGAAAATGTTTTTCATTAGCTCCACACTCCTTGACATAAGTGTTCAAATCAAATGTAAAGATGTAGCTAATCTCTAGGATGCTCAGACCCCAGCAATAGAGTTGGAGGACAATCTCATAGCAACTGGGAAATGGAAAAGAGAGATTCAAAGTGGATACCCAACAAGATCTTCCACTAGTAAAACTCATAACATTGAGGTGATGCTCCAGAAGTTATCTAACAAAATTATTTCCATGAAAAGACAAATGAGGAAGCTTATTTCCTTATTCTAGCAACCATTCAAGACATTCCCCAAAGGCCACATGAAGACAAACCACTACAATTACCATCTTCTTAGCAAAAGATTTCCATTGAGGCACCTCCCAAGAAGCCAAATATTTGTATATTTCACCTAAGAGAAGATCATGATGGTGATTCCTACTCATAAATGAACAAATATAAGTAACTCACTACTAGTAATGAGCTAGCCATTGAGTACCTTGAAAGTGAAGATGATTCTACTACCCATAGTGACTCTAGAATATTCTTTTTAGAGTATGAATCATATTTGGAAGTAGGGGGAAACTACTTCATCACCTGGGATGGAATACAGATGATCAAGGTGACAAGAAGCCAGAGAGAAAAGAATCAGGTGAACTTTGTTCCCTCCTAGAATATAATGACTAGCTCTTCCCCAGCTATAGTTGGAGCATCCACTTCCTCATCCTAGAGGAAAGAGCATTCAAAATTTGAGCCAAATGGTAAGTCTCACTCCTCATTTAACATAATACACTATTATAAAGATGCTCCTATCCAAGTGTCTCCCCTTGATTATCTAAAAACCCATCCTATTGAATTACAAAAGTTAGTAGATTATTCTAAAGGTGGTGCTAATGCTAAAACTCAATCTAATGTCAATTTTACTGTTAGAAATGGTCAATATCAATTGGATAGTGGCCCACTAGCTAATGAAGGTCTTTCTTGCCTTCGCTCTTCAAAGAGGAAGAAGCATCAGTCTTGGCTACCTCCCCTAGTCAGAAACCAAATCCATTTTATGTGTCCTTATACATAAATGGAGGAAATCAAAATGATTGGTCTCATGCCATAATCCATGTGGGTAATAAGAAGATCAAGTTGGAACCTGAGGAAAAGGAAAAATTCATGGTCTTTATGTTTGATGATCCTAAGGCATAGATCTTATATCAAGAGATGGAGTTTGGGAACTACATGATGTTCTCTGACTTTAGTCATTCAGAAGAACAATCAAAACCTTCTATTAACCTGGAGATTTGGACCCTAGATTTTGATGGTAGTTGTGCTACTACTAGGTCTGGAGCTGGTGTGGTGCTTGTATCCTCAAATGGAGATGTAACTCAACTTACATAGAAGCTATAATTCAAAAACACCAACAACCCAATAGAGTATGAGGCTTCATTGTCAGGTATTACTGGTGTAAAATAGAGAGGAGTGAAAGTCTTAAGAGCTTAAGGAGATGCAAAGCTTATAGTAAAACAAGTTCAAGCTTAGTATACTATAAAGAATACAAGGCTCAAGAATTACAAAAATAGGATCTAGGATGAGATTGAAGACATGGACGCCTTCTTGATACAAGTTGTTCCAAGGAAATAGAATGCAAGGATAGATTTATTAGCTTGCTTATCCTCACTTTTACTTCTGCACCTAGATTTTACAAATAATCAGTATAAAGTTGAAGTCTTATTTAGGCCCAATGTTCTTGACAATGTTGAGACATGGAAGGTCTTCAATGATGACAAATAGATCCAATCTTTCCTAGAAGGCTCTGAACCTTTCAGTGATCAATACTTTGAAGGAAGTGAAAATACCTGCAAAGATTTCTCCCCTAACACAAGGAAAGAGCTAGATCTTGGAGTTGAGCAACTCAAAGGTAATAAGATTCATAGCCATATAATTTTCCTTGAAAAATTATCTGATAGGAATGATGCATTTATCCCCTCAAATCTGAAGTTACTCCCTTTAGATAGAAGTAGTGTAATTACGACCCTATGGTCTTAGACACCATCTTTAGAGAAGTTCATAAGATGTTGGAAGCAAGAATCATCTTCCCTATACACCATTCAACATGGATAGCCAATATTGTCCCTATTTGGAAGAAGAATGGGGAGATTAAAATTTTTGTAGATTTCAAAAATTTGAATCAAGCATCTCTAAAGGACAACTACACCTTGTCCAACATGGATCATTTACTGCAAATAATGGTTGGCTCCAAAATAATGTCCATGTTAGATAGATTTTTAAGTTTCAACCAATTGAGGTAGATCCTGAAGATTAGTTTAAGACAACATTCACCACCCCTTGGGGAATGTTTGCATATACTAAGATGCCCTTTGGGCTCATCAATATTGGAGCAACCTTTCAAAGGGCCATGAACTCCTCCTTTGTTGATCTCAAGGACAAAATCATCATCATATACCTAGACAATCTAACAACCTTCTCCAAGAAAAGAGAAAATCACCTAAGGGACCTAGAGAAAGTACTAAGAAGATGCAGGGAGCATGGGATTTCACTCAATCCAAAGAATTCAATCTTTTGTTTTACCAAAGGAAAATTTTTAGGTCATATAGTCTCCCAAGAAGGCATCAAGATTGATTAGAATGGGTTAGAGCTATCCAGTAGCTAAATTCACTAGGAATAAAATCTAGAGTCAAATCTTTCTTTGGACAGGTGAACTTTCTAAGACACTTCATCCTTGATTTTTCTGAAATCACTAAATGCATAGTTGATATGATGAAGGGAAGTCAAAGCTTCAAATGTAATGATTCTAGAAGAAGGTGTTTCAATCAAATCAAAGATGCCATAGCCAAAGCACCTGTTCTAGTCCACCCAGACTACACTAAGGAGTTCATACTATAGTGTTATTCCTCAAGACACATGTTATCTACAAAACTCATGCAGGAAAATAAGGAAGGTATCCAAGAGCCAATCACTTTCATGAGTGCTCCTCTTAAAGAGCATGAGTTAAGATACTCTCAAATGGAAAAGCACACCTTTTCACTAGTAAGAGTGCTCAAGAACTTTAGATTCTATGTATTACACTTACATATTGTGGTTTATTTACTTGACTCAGTTGTTAAAATCATATTAACCTAGCAAGAGATAGGTTATAATACTAGGGGCAAGTGGATAGAAAAAGTACAAGAATATGAAATTGAGCTGAAACTAACAAAGTTGGTGCACAGGAATGGCTTTTGCAAGATAATTGCAAAAAATTGGGATTCAAGTCTAGATGATGAATCTTTAAGAGCACTAATGGTCAGTCTCCAAGACCTTTGGTTCTCAAACATTTTCTATTTTATCACTTATGGGGATTGCATGGATGGACTAAAATATAAATATAAAGGAGACCTCAAGATTAAATCAACTAAGTATGTCATATACAATAACCAACTCTACAAGAGAGAAATAGATGGAACCTTCTTGAGATGTGTGGACAAGACCCAACAAGAAAGATTACTTCAAAATTTTCACAATGAGGCCTATGGTGGGCATTTCTCATCTATAGTCATAGTATATTTTGAGGCAATGTTACTATTATCCTGGCATGTTCAAAGATGCATATGAATGGGTGGCCAAATGTGACAAATGTAGGATATTCTCCGACAAACCTAAATTAGTTTCTCTGCCTCTAAAACTAGTTGTAATAGAAGGACCCTTTTAGTAGTGGGGAATTAACTTTATTGGACCAATCAATTCTCCCTCTTCTACTGGTCATTTGTATATCATCATTGCTACAAACTACTTCACCAAATGGGTAGAAGCCAAGCCTATGAATAAAACTACTTCTGAAGTCATCTGTGAGTTCATCAAATACAATATTTTGGTAAGGTTTGGGGTGCCATTGAAGCTTGTAATGGAAAATTCTACTTAATTTTCTTCTATGGAGATCATTGAGTTCTACTATGACAATAGTGTATACCTCAATCATTTATCAAATTACTTCCCTCAAGGGAATGGTCAAGTATAGTCCAGTTATAAGAACTTGATCAATATCATGAAAAAGTTGGTTTTTGAGAACCAGAAGGATTGGCACAAGAGATTGCATTAAGCTCTCTAGGTAGATAGAGTGACACCCAAGAAGGCAATCAAGATTTCTCCATTCAAGATGGTATACAAAGTTGAAGCTAATCTTCCACTCCCATTAGAGCTATCCATATGTAAACTACAGTAAGTGATCGAGGATCTAGTTTTCCAAAATGGTTTGGAGAAGCACATTATGTACCTAACTAAGCTAGAGGAGGAGCACAAAAAGTTGGTTGATCATATTATGGAGCATCAAAAGCATGTGAAGATATTCTTTGACAAGAAGGCCAAACAAAGGAAATTCATGGAGGGTGATTTGGTCATGTTGTGGGATAAGAGGCACAAACCCAAAGGTATGCATCACAAATTTGACTCCCTTTGGAAGGGCCCTTTCAAGATTATACAAGTAAACTAGAATAATTCTTTCATTCTAGAAAATCCCTCTGGAGAGATTCTGCCATTTTCCTATAATGTTCAAGATCTAAAGTTGTATCAAGCTCATAATTGACAGCAGGTAGCACCTGTTGTTAGTACTAATCTAGGTAGGTTTACTTTTTGTCTTTCCTTTATTTATTTTCCTACTTTCCTAGGTTAGTTTTTATTTCTATTGTGTATGTAGTTTAGTTTCCCACTATAGTTTTCCATTCTAGCTATGCAAAACTAGAGATTTCTGGGGACCTTCTCAAGAATTTGCAATGCTTAAGTCTCCAGTCAAAGCCATTTATTGCCAAGTTTTAGTCCTACCATTGTAGAATTTAAAGTCATTGGTATTTACGTGAGTTTGTGTTGAAGTGTGATTTCTAAGTATCCTTTGGGTTACTTACTTCTCATCTTTCCTAATTAACTCACTTTCTATATTATCCAAGTATCCTTGCATTATCTTTACCCATCATTCTATGTGGGTTTTTTTTTAACGATGTGCATGGTGTCTAGGTGATCAAGGTATGGTTGGGATGTGTTTAGGCATTTTCTTGATGAGAAGTAGGTTTTTTATGTTTAACTATCTTCTCTCTTTCCTAAGCATCCTATTCCTATGGATTCTAAGCAATCGAGCTAATTTTCCCCTTCGACAAACTTAATGAAGTGTCTATCTAAAGAATGATGTTATGGTAGTGATTAGCAAGTCATTCTTATGATTATGTCATGATAGAAAGGCTCATGAAGCTGTAGATTGAAGTTAGGAAGAAGCCCATTCATGTTCTAGAGGTAAACTCTTCTTTCACAAGAAAAAGCTAATCTATGAGTTTTTTGTTGTGCAATAATCGAAGTAAAGTTATTTTTTTATGTTTCCAAAGCTACAATGATTTATGTGAAATGAAAGCCTTTACATATAAGTAGTAAAAGCATGATGTTGAATGAACTATTTTGAGCTCTTAATTAGTGAGGTATGCTTGAGATCTAGCCTTAAGACTATCAGATTGAGATAAAGGGAGAAGTACTATTAGTTTTACTTCATTCTGAAAAATGTTGCTCAGAGAGGAGGTTTCTATCCCCGGGTAATGAAAAAGGTCACTTCTCCAAAAGTTTTGAAAATAGAAAGACAAGCCACCTTAAAGTGTGAATATTCTTTGGAGATGCTCAAAAGATACTTTTAGAAAAGTCAATAGTGAGAATGTGACCCTGATATAAAGGAAAGGAAGTGTTAAATGATTAAGGTAGAAAGTGAAAGAATGAAATGCACAAGCATAAAAAGGATCACTCCTCACACTGTGATTTTGAATAGAAGGAAACTTGGTTTGTGGAAAAGCTATGTTTCTCTCTCTCCCTCGCATATGTTGATATTATCAAGTATTTCTACATCTCTAATTCTGAAGTGAAACAAGGCACTCCCCACAAAATTTAAGCACTTGTTTTGTTAAGTAATTTTTAGTAATATCACTTTACTCTAAGTAAAGTAATAAAGCTTCTAGAAATAAGATTTTTTATGTGCAAGTGACCGAAAAGTTTAAATAGTTGTTGATCATGGAATTAAATGAAAATCCTATTGCTATAATCATTAGCTGAACTTAATTTCATGTGTGTGGTACCAACATTCAAATTCCTATACCTATTTCATAATAAATTCTTGAAATTGATTTCTTCAAGTATTTTAAAATGGCTATTTATTGAGAATTACATCATGTGCAATCATAGCAAATAGAAAACATAGTTTTTGGTTATGATAATTTAATAGGCCTAGAGAGTGAGTTGAAGGAGTTAATAGATACATCATTTTAACTTTATGATTTAAGTGATCTCCATAGGAGACTCAATTCTCAACCTATTCACCCAAGCACTCAAAATTTTAACACTACTACATTTGAGCCTGAATTGTGATGACACATCATCATAATTACAACGGTAACCTATTGCCCAACTGACATTAGTCAAAATTGGCTTCTGTCGAATGGGTGTTGAAATTTTTCTATCACAATTTGCGATGGCAAGGGTTACCGTTGCAATTGTGATGGCCACAGGTGTCGTAAATTGAGCTATCATTCTAGCAAACTGCTCATTTTCACTGTAACAATTGCGATGGAAATTTGTCAAAGACACCGTCATAATTGTGACATCTATTTGATAGAAATGTTATGGGCCCCACAAAAAGCCATCACAATGCCCATCACAATTGGGATGAGCATGTAGTAGGAATATTGAGGGATCAACAACCAGCCATCATAATTGTGATGAAGTGCTATATTAATAAAATTAAAAATTGGCAGCAAACATTGAATAGCTATGATGAAATCATAGGTTAATATTGAGCTTCACTTGGTTAATAGTTTAATATTCTATACTAATCAAGGTCAACCATGTGAAGGTGGAAGCTCGTTTGGCCCCAACCACCCCCCCCCCCCCCCCCCCACCAACATCTAAATTCCTCGTTAACATCTAAAATCTTTAAGAAATGATCAATGTTTAAAGTACAAAAAAAGGTTCCAAACCTACAAAAGTGACATCATTTTCCCATCTTCTATTGCATGTCATTTTTCTATCACATCCAAAATAAGATTTTTCCACTCTAAATTGAGAATGCATGTACAGTTACATTATGTATGCATGGACAATAGGAGCTGAAAAAATCTAGCATGTTTACATTTATTTAATAGGTCTATGCAAACCTCTAACAAAAATGCAAACTTGTTGGGTTTTTTAGCTCCACCTAATGTTGTATGCATATGAATTGAGATTGCATATTGAACTATGGCATCCTTCTACATTGCTTGAAACCAATAGATTTACACAAATAGTTGTCATATAATCATAGGTTAATGTTGAAATTCACTTAGTTTTGAGAATAGTTTAATATTCTCTACTAAGAAGGGCCAAGCACGTGAAGGTGGAAGCTCATTTGGCCCCAACCCCACCCCTCCCCCCCCCCCCCGCCAACATCTAAATTCCCCATTAACATCTAAAATATTGAAGAAAGGATCAATCTTTAAAGTACAAAAAAAGGTTCCAAACCTACAAAAGTGACATCATTTTCCCATCTTTTGGTGCATATCATTTTTCCACTACATCCAAAATAATATTTGCCACTCTGAATTGAGAATGCATGTGCAGCTGCATTCAAATGCATGGATAGTAGGTGGAGCTGATAAAACATAACATGATTACATTTATTTAATAGGTCTATTAAGTTTTTAAAATTATAGACCATCATCATGAACAATTTTCATGATGGTCTATAACTTAAAATAACTAATTAAAGACCTCTAACAAAAATGCAAACTTCTTGTGGTTTTCAGCTTCCCTTGATGTCGTATGCATATGAGTTGGCATTGCATATTGAACTATGGTGTCCTTCTATATTACCTAAAACTAAGAGATTCACACAATTAGTTATCATACAATTATAGGTTTTTTTTTAGCTTCACTTGGTTTCGAGAATAGTTTAATATTCTCTACTAATTACGGTCAACCACATGAACGTGAAACTTCATTCCCCCCCCCACATCTAAATTCCCCATTAACATCTAAAATCTTTAAGAAAGGATCAATATTTAAAGTACCTAGAATGTCCTCACAGCCTCTTTCTACTCTTAGGGGGAGTCCATCTTCATTTCTCATGAATGTCCTTATTGCCTCCTACATAAAATGAATCTAATATTAGAAAATTCCCCCAAAGAAATAATAGATCAAGTGAAATTAACATATGAAAAATGAGAGAAAAAAAGAGGAATCCACTTACCAATAGGTGTTGTCATTGCATCTGTAACCATGCTACCTATTGAGTGAGTTTTATTTTTTTATGTTGTGCCAAGATCTCTTTGTTTATATACATACATACATACATATACACATATCACAAGGGCATGACAACAAGATGCAAAGATTACAAGAGCACAACAATGAAATGTAGTGATCATAAAGGCACATACATACATACATACATCCATAGACACATACATACATACATACATACATATATACATGTGTACATAAAGATACATGCATACATGTATGTATGTATTTATATTAGAGAGATCTTTTTTAAGGTGCTAAGTGATTTACCTCAAGATCCTCCACAAAAATAATGCAAACTAGAAAAAATGGGTAGAGTTCACAAGTAATTTTACAAAAAACATATGCTTATATTTAACTAGGTTATGGCTTCTGCAAGGGAATGAGCCTCATGAGTATGGCATTTACACAGAAGCAAAACTTACTTCTTCAACTCCTTACACTCAACTCTTCACTAAAGTTGTTCTTCTAGTAGTGAGAATAGTTGCTACAAATTAGTGGGAGCCAAGGGACCTTGAACCGATGCTAAATTTTCTAGAGACATGGGAGAAGTTATTATTGGCTTTAGTAATTCATAACATTTTGGATCATATAGCGATGCCCAAATTAACAACAGTAATAGATAGTTGGGATCCAAAGATCACAAGGGCATGACAAAAAATTCATATAGTACTACCATCATATTAGGTACAATAAAATGAATGAGATGCAGAGATCAAAATGGCATGACAATGAGATGCAGAGATCACAAGGGCACAATAAAAAAATGTAGCAATCACAAGGGCATGACAATGAAACCCTAGATCTCCACATGATATATACATGCATACATACATACATACATGTATATGTATTTATGTATGTATGTATGTACATATGTATGTATGTATGTACATATGTATGTATCTATGCATGTATGTATGTATGTACATATATACATACATGCATACATACATACATGCATACATACATACATGTATTTATGTATATAGAGAGATCTTTTTTACAATGCTTATTACATCTTAGCACAATAGAAAAATTGATGTAGTTGCATACATATTCTAGAATCCAAATAATTAAACAATAAAACTCACTCAACCCATACTAAGTGGCTTAGCTAAAGATCTTGCACAAAAATAATGTTGATTGTTCCTTTTATTGTACCTAATCTAATGACAATTCTATAGGAATTTTTAATCAACCCAACTAATCAGAAACTAGACCCATTTAACTGGGTTGTGACTTGTATATATACATATATTTAACTAGGTTATGACTTCTAAAGGGAATGAGCCTCGTGATTATGGCATTTACATAGAAACAAAACTTACATTTTCAACTCCTTACACTCAAATCTTAATTGAAGTTACTCTTCTAGCGAGGATAGCTGCTACAAATTCCTAGGAGCCAAGGGACCCTAAACCTATGCTACATTTTTTGGAGACATAGGAAAAGTTACTACTGGCTTCAGTACTTCATTAAATTTTGGATCATATAGTGATGCCCAAATTAACAATGATAGTAGATACTTGGGATCCTTATAGGGAGAGTGTGCCAATACATGCATGGTTACATCCTTGGCTTCCATTGTTGGCCCAATGTATAGAGCCTATATATCCAACCATTCTTTATAAATTGGGGAATGTGCTTCATGCCTGGCATTCAAGTGATGCATATGCATATGAAATTTTATCACCTTAGAAAATTGTATTTGATCCTGCTAGCTAGGAACAACTGATTGTTCATTTTATTGTACCTAATTTGATGACAGTTCTATAGGAATTTATAATTAACCCAGGTAATCAACAACTAAACCAATTTAACTAGGTTATGGCTTAGGAATGTTTTATTCCCATTTATCATATGGTTACAATGTTGGAGGAAACATAGTTTATTTATACAGGATATGGAGGAAGAGCAATGGTGTTGGCAAACATGAAAATTTAATAATGTGAAGTCACCTTCAGGAACTTGTGTATGCTCTTAGCAAACATGTCATCAAAAATGTTCATCATGACCTTTTTTCTTCTACATGTTTTTGCAAGGAGCCTTCACACACCTAGTGCTCATAAATGTCTACTTAAGAGTGTATGTGAACCTACAATGCACTACTATGTGGTGGAATATGTAGAAAATCATATAATCCTTCATCACACAAGGTCTTTTGTTTGATGTGCTCATTTATTAAGTTAAGCACCCAATTTTGCATTTCAAATCATGATTTATCTATTTTGGACTTAAGAACTAGTACAACATCCTAGAAAGAATACCTAAGAAGAGATGGATCTCACGTTCATTCATTAATAAAATATAGCATTTATTCATTATCACATAAAATAAAAACAATTATGAGCATCCATAAAATAATCTCATAATGTCCAAAGCTAACATTTAACATTAGTTCATCCTTTAATATTCATTAATAGTAGCACATAAACACATAACATTCAATAACATGTGAAATAAGGTATTTAAACATGCCTCAACCAATTATGATTTAATTTGGATCACCTACCTGATTAGTTTGGAATTTTGTTCTCACCAAAAATCATAGAATGTAAGAACAACTTACCAAAAAGAGCATTAAAAGATGATTATTATGCACCAATCATGTTTTTTAGATATTTTGGCACAATCATTCTTACAAATTTTTGGCTCAATTTCCAATTGGTCAATATGTGTTTTGAAAAATTATTGTTGGACTATGAGTTGGGAATAAGAGAAATATCAAACTTGAAAAAGATGTACATAAATGTAATTATTTTTTTAACTTCAATTTTATAAACTTACAATGAGAACCATATAATTATAAGAAACTATTGTGGTTTGTACTAGTTGAAAGTTATAGTTATAAGTGATAAAGTTATATACCTTTGATTCAGAGAGAGCAAATAATAGAAATGAAGTATTGTAGAAGGTGCAAGCTTGACTGCCCCCTCCCCCCCATGTGGATGGCATTGTTAAGTAGAGAATAGTTACATACATACATATATGCATACATTCATTCATACATACATACATACAACATGGTTAAGTGCTACCTAACTATATCCAAGGCATATGCACACTGGAGGCATACTTCGCCTACCGGGCTGCCTACATACCCATATCCATGGGATCAAGACCCTTGAACTACTCACTCTAATGAATATGTAGTTCTAGTTTCTAATTGTTTTGAAGTAGTTGTATTCCAATTCCAAGACTACCTAACTATGTCCAAGGCATATGCACATTGGAGGCATACTCTGCCTACCGCGTTGCCTACATACCCATATCCATGGGATCAAGACCCTTAAACTACTCACTCTAACTAATATGTATTTATAGTTTCTAATTGTTTTGATTTAGTTGTATTCAAATTCCAAGACTACCTAACTATGTCCAAGGCATATGCACATTGGAGGCATACTCCACCTACCGGGCTGCCTACATACCTGTATCCATGGGATCAAGACCCTTGAACTACTTACTCTAATGAATATGTAGTTCTAGTTTCTAATTTTTTTGATGTAGTTGTATTCCAATAACCACTAGTGATATTTACTCACCTAATATAGCTCTTCGACATCATACGTGCACTCGAGCAAATTAGGCAATTTTCTATAATTAAAATACTAGAATACCCATGTGAAACCTTTGTGTTGTAGTTTATAGTTAATTTAAGGTTAACCTATATACGTCCTAACTCACTCCTTATATAGTTATGTTTAAAATATTGTGACAATAATCACTAGATCTAAATAGACCAGTCAAGTTAATGTTGAAACGCAGAGTTTAGTCTTCTATTTTCAAAAGCTAGGTACACTAGGTACATATAATGTCTTAAAATATAAGCCTCATGAGTTAACATGTAATTTCTTAAAATAGTTAAGTACTACCTAACTATATCCAAGACTTTTGCACATTAGAGGCATACTCTGCCTACTAGACTGCCTACATACTCATATCCATGGGATGAAGACCCTTGAACTACTCATCCTAAAAAATATGTAGTTTTTTTTTTTCTAATTGTTTTGATGTATTTGTATTCCTATAACCACTGGTGACCTTTACTCACCTAATAGAACTCTTTTCCATCTACACCCGCTTGGGAAAATTAGTGTCATGCCCAAAATTCTACAAGGCAAAAACACAACTAATTTTTTTCAAAATATGTAGAAACTGAAGGTAAGATACACATTCTATCCTTAGACTAGGAGGTGATGAAGTTAGAAGATGGAACGAAGTTTGTTCTACTCAGAATCTGGATTTCAAGTTTCGTATGTGGCGGTCACTTGGTTGCTAGTTACTAAAAACAAAACTACATTAAGATGTTATGGTTACAAGCCCTCAATCATCTGCACCCAAATTGAGACACTCTGATGTGCAAGTGAGATTCAAATTTGTGTTAATGTAGTGGTAAAAGTTCTAGGATTGCAACAAGAAGATGTTTTATTAATTAATCATTTTATTTCTACTAATATTAAGATTATTATAATTATCTTCAACCAATTTGATGTCTTTGACTAGGCCTTTCATTCTATCAAAAAATATTTGTCTCAAGTTCTTATTAGTTGTTACTCTCAGATAACCCTGATAATTTGTTTCACACATACTTAAAATTTCATCGTATAATATACATATTATAACAATCTTCCTCATGTATCATATTAACATAATATATTATTATTAATATATTTATTATTGCTATTATTTACTTATTCTTATTATTATTACTTAATAATCACCTATGCCTACCATTCTTTTTTTTTTTTAAGAGGGGTAAACGCTTTCACCTGGAGCTATGAACCAGTGAGGCCACAAATGGGGGACCTCATCCCCATTAGATTTGAACCTTGATGGTAAGGATAACTACTCAACAACTTAACCATCACAACATGCCACTATTGGCAAAAACCTATGCTTACCATTCTTAATATACATCTTTTACTCTAATTATTAACATTATTATTATTTAATATTAAATTAAAATTGTTATATTTGTTAATAATGTTCAATCAATTATAGGATAAAACTACCATCTAATTCTATGCTACATTTTCAACATAACATCCTATCTTACATACATGTACATATTTACATTCTACTATATTATCCTATAACAATACTCCCCTCTAACAATTTTATTAAAAAAAAAACCAACTCACCATTCTATATATCTTGACTTAGATTAGTTTTCTAAACTCTCTCCCCCCCCGCAAATTATAAGCATTACCTAAACACATAAAACAAGGGGGGGTCCCATCACTCACGATTATAAAGCTTAAGGCTGACATAGCACATAATTTATTGCCAACCACCCTCCCCTTACTTCCAAGCGCATGATCTCCTAGGCGATTTAGATTGGGAGATTTTCTTGTTTAGTACAAAACACAAATAAACAATTTAATTGCCACCTTTGTTGACTCCTCCCAAAATTATGCCTTGGATAAAGGGAATTAGGTGGAAAGGGAGAGGGGGAAGGATATGGTACTCCCCAAGGTACCCTCCATATTAAATGCCCCTGCCCCGCCCCCTCGCCCCCCCTCCCCCCCCATCCACTATAGGTAAGGCCACCAGCTTAGTCGTGGGACAAGTATGTCGTTCTAATTCCTCCCCCCCCCCCATAAATTTGTAGTGAAACTTTTTTTTAGGTTTAACAAACATCTTGTCATATTAAATATACAAGTCACCTCCTTGTTGGAAATTCAATATACTTTATTATTTTTATTATTTTTATTTGTTAATTTAGGCCATTGATTTTTTAGGGGGTGTGACAATGTACGAGTTCTTGTTAAAACAATATTAATAGGATGGTGACTTTTTTTTATTTGATTTGGTATTGGAAGGAATATGTTATTTTATTCTAATATTTATATTTTATTGACTATATTTTTTGAAGAGAGACTCTTATGAAATGCCATACATTTTCCAGCAAGTTATTATGCACTTATAGGCCTTACTTATATAGTTGAGCTTATTGTCTAGCTTTCTTCATAATTTATTAGGATTGTTACAAAGTGAATTGATGATATTTGGTAATTGTACATTCCAATCTAATGCATAATCTATGGATTAAGCCTAATTATTGTGTTCATAACAATAATCTTATTACTATCAAACTAAATTTAAGATAATTCTATATGATCACAACTAAAAATCTTTTGCATGCAACTTTAGGACAACTAATATTCAAATTTCATAATGATTTCCATTTCATGATTTAAAACTAAATATGAATTCATTATCTACCAAATGCATATTTCTACAGCCATGTATGAATCAAGATTGATCACCAATGCATCTAATTATCCTATGAACATGGAGAATAATAGAATAACAATGGATAGACTTATTTACATCATACTAATGCCTACAATGAAGCTTAACTCTTCTCTTCAATACATTCATTTCCAAGATTATGAACCAGCAATATCACTACAATAAATCTTTCTTTCATGATTCCCACAAGCTTTCATTCCACATTTATCAAGCATGCACATAAGGTGGTGGAAACACCATATCAAGATATACAATGAATGGACCTTTTTACAATACATAGATGATTCACAAACTCTCTAATGACAAACAAATGAGATTAATATCAACACACTTACAATAAAAACTAATTCACATAACAATATGGAGTGTATTTCTCCATTTCAATCACAATGCAATAGAGTCTTCTTATCCTATGAAATGAATAGGTTACATGAAATCCAAGTTTCCAAGTTCATCAAGAAAACCTGCAAAATAGAAACAAAAATGGGGAACCATGGAGGCTCACCTCCCAACCTAGGCCTCAATGAGATGACCCATAAAGCTTGGGAAAACAAGGCAAAAATAGTTGCACACCTTCACATTCACATACCATGCAAACTATAACAACACAAAGATAACACTTCACAATACATCCCATACCAAGGCTTGTATATAGATCCTTTCATAGAATCAAGATATAGGGTGAAGGCAAGCTCTCTCCATAAGGAGAATTTCAAATCCATGAATCACATATATTCACATATTCTCATAATTCACATGCCCATTCAAGGCTTAACAATGTCTTCCTTCTTCATACACCTCCTTATACATCCCAAGAATGCAAATAATCATGAAGACCATACTCCATTGAAACACATCAAAATCATCTCCACACATGGGAGAGTTTTCTCAACTACATGGGCGAGCCCAATTAACCCCTTCACTCAAGCATCTCTTCCCTCCCAAGGATGAGTGATGATTCACACCCATTTTACACAAACAAAAAACATGAAAAAACAAGATTCAAGAAATAAATTTCATAAACTTCTCACATCCGACACACATACAACAAGATTCTTCACAAAACCACATCTACTCCATAACAAAGCTACAAGCAATGAAAGAACACAATATCAAATCTATGATGAAATGAAGAGACACCATGGATCATGGATACCAACCTTACTCCAATCAATGGTAATGAAAGTTGTAGTAGAGCTCCTTATCCTCTTCCTTCAAACCCTAAATGTCTCTAAAGTTAAAGAGTGGGCAAGTGGGTTCCTAGTTTGGCCATGCCTCTATATATTACTCCCATTTTCGAAGTCAATATAAAATGCATTCTTTTTGGGTTATCCTAGGTCTTTTAGGCACCCTATTGGTCACTATTAGCCCCCTAACTTATAGTATTATCATGGGTAGGGTTTATTTTCATCACAAATTCACCTTAGAGATACTTTTTGGCCCTCACAATGCTAGGTAAAGTCAAATTTAAAGTTCCTATGATGGTAACCTTTGTCTCCCTTGTTTAATCAAGGTAATTAAGTCTATTTCTTAATTAAGGAATTTAACTTTAGATAAGGTGGCTACATGATCTATCTTATGAGAACATGTCATTTTCACACAATGAGTACAAGTGTCAAGTGACACACACAAAATTCACTATACATCACACATGACATGTTTTGAATCTACTCATGAAATACATACTACCCACATACATCTCATGTTTAAAAAATAAACATATCACAACAAGGTTTATGAATCTTCTAAAGATTCACCTTGGCAGTGTCATATTAACATGTGTTTATACCTTATTTCTCCGTTATGTTTTCTGTAATTCCTTCCCTGCACACTAAACTTGAGCATCAGTAATCCAATGAATAGTCCCATATAAAATACATATGAAAGAAAGATAAATCATAATTTTTTTAATTCTACATTCACATATAACACATTTCATAATTAACTTCCTATTCTCCATCATTTTGTTACATACATTTAATCATTAAACCTCAAATTCGGAATATTACTGACTTTCCTAAAAAAATCAACTGAAGCATTTTGAATCACAATATAATTCCATTTTCTATCATAATGGAAAATCACAAGGTAAATATCATCAGATAAGTAGAAAAATATATTGTCCATCAAGTATCAAAATGTATGTTGAGAAATCCAATCCTAAATAACAACATGGAAATACAGTATCTATGTTATGATGGGTGAGGGTGAGGCTTCACATCCTCCCCCCCTAAGCTTAAACTTCCTCCTAGATTTCATCAAAAAGATAGGGATAATGTGCTCTCATCTATGCTTCATCCTTTCATGACATTGTGACCTTGTCATAATAGTCCCACTAGACTCTAACCTAGTCCAGCTCTCTCCCTCAAAGTGAGAGGGTTTGCCGAGCCAATATGTGAATGGACTCCAAGGCTATCTATTCATCTAACTCTACCTACAAGGAATCCCAATAAATGAGGTGAGACTCATCATTAATATACTTCTGCAATATAGAAATATGAAATACATCATGGATACGCGACAAGCTAGGTGGCAGGGCTAGATGATAGGTAATTGGTCCTATCCATTCCAAAATCTCAAAGGGTCCAACAAAATGAGGTGCTAGCTTAGAGCCCTTTCCATAACATATTGGACTCTTATGAGGTCATACCCTCAAGAATAATCTATCACCCACCATGTACTCTCTATCTGCCCTCTTGGCATCTGCATACTTCTTTTGTCTATCTTGGGTCTCTCTAAGTCGTTGCCTAATCTGTGTCACTTGTTGTTCCATGTCCTTGACCAACTGTGGTCCAATAGATACTCTATCCTCAATCCTATCCCAACTCAAGGGTGTCTTGCAAGGTTTGTTGTACAAGGCTCAGTAGGGTGGTATACCTATGGAGGAATGATGCCCATTATTGTAGGCAAACTCAGCAAGATGCAAGTATTCCTCCCACTTAACTTGGTTATCCATCACATACATCCATAACATATACTCTAAAATCTGATTAACCCTCTCTGTTTGTCCATCTTTCTAAGGATGATAAGCAATACTAAAATTGAGCTTGGTGCCTATATGCTACCTATAATGCACTCCAAAAGGATGATGTGAACAAGGAATCTCTATCTAAGATGACCTTACAAGGAATGCCATAAAGTTTGACAATGTCTCACAAGAACAACTGTGCAACTACAAGGGCGATGAAGCTAGTCTTAACCAGTGAAAAATGGGAAACTTTATCCAAGGTGTCAACTATCACCATGATGGCATTGTGACGACAAGAAGACATCGAAAGACCAACAATGAAATCTATGGAGATAGTGTCCCACTTCCACTCCAATATCTCATGGGGCTACAAGAGTCCACCTGGATGTCCATGTTTTTCCTTAACCTTCTAACACTCAAGACATCTAGCCACAATATCAGCAATCTGCATCCTCATACTCAGCCAATGATATAGTTATCTTAAGTTGGCATGGAGTTTCTTAACTCTGAGATGTGCTGCATAAAGTAATCGATGAGCTTCTAGAATAATAAACTCACACAAGTCTCTTGTAGAGGGTACATAGATGTTCCCTTTATGTCATAATAATCCCTTAGAATCCAGTGAATAATCAAAAAATTTACCCTCCAGAGGTCTCTAAGAGTGGACCATCTAGAAAAAATCTACATAGAATTCATCCTCTGGTAGGTGGTGCATAATACGCTCCCTCAAATTTGTGCCTATAACCATGGAAGCAAGCTCATGATGTCATCTACTCAAGGCATCCACCACTACATTCTCCTTACCCTTAATGTAATGCACATAAAAATCATACTCGCATAGGAACTTCATCCATCTCCTTTGCCTAGCATTGAGGTTTTGATGTGTGAAAATATACTGCAAGCTCTAATGATCTGAATGAAGTTCAAAGCGTCACCCTAGAAGGAAATGATGCCATCATGCCAATGCATGGACCACTACCATGAGCTTGAGATCATGAGTAGGATAATTGAGCTCATGAGCCTTGAGTTTCCTAGACTCATAAGTTATGGCTCGACCCTCTTGCATAAGAATAGGTCCAATTCCATCCAAGGAAGCATCTATGCATACTAAAAAGTCCAATGAGGGGTCAGGTACTACTAAAATGGGTGCACTAGTGAGTGCCCTCTTGAGCTTCTAAAAGGCCTCCTCACACTTTTTTGTCCACTCAAACTTCTTTCCCTTTCTCTGAAGAGAGGTAATAGGGTGATCTAGCTTAGAGAAACCTGCCACAAACCACCTATACTATCTTGCCAATCCCATAAAACTTCTAACCTCTTTGATGCTAGTAGGTTTTGGCCTACTAAGATCCCATCCTCTAATATCACATGACCCAAATAAGGCACTTCTTGTCTAAAAAAGGCACACTTTGACAAGCTACCATAAAGCTAATTCTCCCTTAACTACTGCAATACCTGTTGTAGGTGCTCTTTGTGTTCCTTATCATCATGTGAATAGACCAATATATCATCTAGGGACACTACTACAAGATTATCTAGGAACGTGTGGAATACCCCATTCATGAGGCTCATAAATATGGTTGGGACATTCGTGAGACCAAAAGGTACCACCATGAACTCGTAGTGACCATATCTTGTATGGAATGCAATCTTGTGGATGTCACTTTCCATGATGTACAACTGATGATACCCTTACTTCAAATCTACTTTGGAGAATACTAAGGCACCCTATAACTAATCAAATAGGTCATCAATCCTAGATAGTGGATATTAGTTCCTAATAGTTACCTTATTCAACTCCCATTAATCAATGCATAATTTGAGTGACCCATCCTTCTTAACAAATATCACCGGTGCTCCCCAAGGTGACCCTTCTCCAAAAGTTCCTCTAGCTGAATCTTAAGGTCATTAAGCTCATGGATGGTCATCCTGTAGGGTACTCTAGATACAGGTTTAGCTCTTGGCATGAGATCAATATGGAAATCAACTACCCTCAATGATGGCATACCAGGAAGCTCTGATGGAAACACATTTGCAAACTCTTGTAATATTGAATAGTCATTAAGGGAAGGTTCATCCCCTATATCCTCCTCTCCATCACTAATCATGATGGAAAAAAATTGACACCCCTTCTGCATGAACTGCTTAAGCTACATGGCAGAAATCATACAGAGGGATATTGGCCTCTAAACTCCTAAAATCACCCTAGATGTACCATAATCATCTACACACTCAACTCTCTTCTGTCTACAATCCATCTTGGCGATGTGGGTGCAAAGCTAATCAATGCCAAGGACTACATCACAAGAACCCAAGGGATTAATACGTAAGTCTATTGTGGTAAACATGTCTCCAATCTAAATTGAATATTTACAGATCAAGGAATCAATTGACACCCTAGCCCCTAATGCTAACTCAACCTCCCAGTCAACATCTTGTCTAGCTACCACTAGCTTGCATTGTTCCACTACAAATGGGGATATAAAAGAGTCTATAGCTCTAGATTCAAATAGTATAGTAACCTCATATCCTCTAATCATACATGTAGCCTTAATCACTGTGGCTTGGTGCTCAGCCTAGCAGTTATCAATTGCTACAAACACCTTGTGGAATCTACCTATATCACCTACTGTAGGCTCAGAGGTGGCTCCTTGTTGACTGCCTATTGTGGGACCCTATGGATACTCCCTCATAATATAACCCATACCACCACAAGCATAACATGGTCCATGGGTTTGAATCTATAGTCCCTATGGCCTAGACTGCTGCTGACCTCTAATCTTCCTAGATCCACTAAAGCCTCCCCTAAAGGACTATTGAGTGGTGGCTAGCTATGTATACTAGGTCTGTGGCCTCTAATCATGTATGGGGCCCTATGTCTGCCATTTTTTGGGCTTACAACCATGATAACCCTGAGATGACCTCTGTCTAGTGTCCTATTATCCTTTTTGCTATGTCTGTGGGGCCTTTGAGGACCCTACTGAATGACTCTAATTACCCTTCCAAGAGGGTTTCTACTGTGCTGACTACTAGGAGGGGTTTCTATTATGGGACCTATCCTGAGATTCCTATCTAGTACAAATGTCTTTGGCAACCAATGCCATCTCAACTGCCTCTCTAAAAGTGGTAGGAAATGCCACTCACATTGATCCCTAGAGAGATAAGTTAAGGCCCTTAATAAATTGATGGATGCATAGCTTCTCATCTCTCATGTATTCCACATAATAAAGTAGCTCCAAAAACTCGCTCTCATATTAGGCCATCATGAGACCTCTCTGCTAAATATCGTGGAACTCCTCAACCTACCTCTGTCTAAAGTGCTCTGACAAATATCTATCTCTGAAATGGTCCACAAAGGACTCCCATGTGAGTGTCTCTATGTCTACTCTCCCTATGATCTTCTCTTGCTACCACTAGTTGGAGGCATCCTCTCATAATAGGTGTATGGCCAGTCATGCCTTTAGATTGTTCCCATGGGTATGTAGTCCAAAGCACCTCTATAAACTCTATAGTCATGCCTCCACACATGTGCAAGTGGCTTGAGTCATTGTAATTGACTAATCTCATCCCCAATATCTTGGGATGCTCTCACTAATGCTCACTCTAATGCAGGGGTGGCTCTATCTGGTGTATTGATGCTTCCCCTTGACCCTCTATAAGTCTAGGTGGGGGACTCCTACTTTTCTGCCTGATATCAGCCCCATGCCCCTCAACACCTTGATGTCTTGGTTGTGGAATGACAAGTGGTAATCTTTGCTGCACTACCCCAATAAGATTATTGATAGCATTCAAAACCTTATCAAGATTTGGAGGTTTCCCCTATGGGAGTCCTCCCACATCTTATCTTGCCTCCTCTTGGCCTATTGTGTTTTCTCTAGGACCCTTTCCCCTTTGATGACCATTGGGGGTTACTGCAGGCATCCTACACAAAGTTGCAGTTTATAGGTTAGATGTAATGAGTTAGGCTCCTAGTGTTGTAACCTAAAGCTCTAACACCAGAATGTCATACCCAAAATTCTACAAGGAAAAAACAAAACTAATTTTTTAAAAAATATGTAGAAACTAAAGGTAAGATACACATTCTATCCTTAAACTTGGAGGTGATGAAGTTAGAAGATGTAATGAAGTTTGTTCTACTCAAAGTCTGGATTACAAGTTCCATCTGTGGCAGTCACCTAGTTGCTAGTTACTAAAAGAAAAACTACGATAAGGTGTTATGGTTACAAGCCCTTAATCATCTACACCCAAATTGAGATAATCTGATGTGCAAGTGAGATTCAAATTTGTGTTAATGTAGTAGTAAAAGTTCTAGGATTGCAACAAGAAGATGTTTTATTAATTAATCATTTTATTAGTACTAATATTAATATTATTATAATTATCTTCAACCAATTTGATGTCTTTGACTAGGCCTTTCGATCTATTGAAAAATATTTATGTCTCAAGTTCTTATTAGGTGTTACTCTTGGATAACCCTGATAATTTGTTTTACACGTACTTAAAATTTCATCGTATAATATACATATTAAAAAAATCTTCTGCATGTCCCATCTTAACATAATACATTATTATTAATATATTTATTATTGTTATTATTTAATTATTCTTATTCTTATTACTTAATAATCACCTATGCCTACCATTCTTAATATACATCTTTTACTCTAATTATTAACATTATTATTTAATATTAAATTAAAATTGCTATATTTGTTAATAATGTTCAATCAATTATAGGATAAAACTACCATCTAATTCTATACTACCTTTTCAACATAACATCCTATCTTACACATGTAGATATTTACATTCTACTATATTATCCTATAACAATACTCCCCTCTAACAATTTAAAAAAAATACCAACCCACCATTCTATATATCTTGACTTAGATTAGTTTTTTGAACCCCCCCCCCCCCCCCCCCCCCCCCCTTTCACCTAATATTACCACTAACCATACTTACTTCCACCCATGCTAAAGTATTAATTATATTAAAATTAAAAATAGACTTTTTTTTTTTATACTCTATCTCACCCCCCCCCCCCCCCCACCAACAAATTATAATCATTACCTAAACACATAAAACAAGGGGGGGTCCCATCACCCATGGTTATAAATCTTAAGACTGACATAGCACATACTATAATGCCAACCACCCCTCCCCTTACTTCCAAGCACATGATCTCCTAGGTGATTTGGATTGGGAGATTTTGCTTCTTTGGTACAAAGCACAAATAAACAATTTAATTGCCACCTTTGTTGACTCCTCCCAAATTAATGCCTGGGATGGAGGGAGGTAGGTGGAAAGGGAGAGGGGGAAGGATACATACTCCCCAAGGTACCCTCCATATTAAATGCCCCCCCTTCTCCCCCCCACTATAGGTAAGGCCGCCAAGTTGGTCATGGGACAAGGATGTCCTTCTAATTTTGTTTCCCCCCATAAATTTGCAATGAAACTTTTTTTTTGGTTTAACAAACATCTTGTCATATTACTAGTTGGAAATTCAATATACTTTATTATTTTATTTGTTAATTTAGGCCATTGATTTATTAGGGGGTCTAACAATGTACTAGTCTTGAAATATCCTCTTGTAAAAACAATATTAATAGGATGGTGACATTTTTTTCTTTGATTTGGTATTGAAATGAATATGTTATTTTATTCTAATATTAATATTTTATTGACTGTATTTTTTGAAGAGAGACTCTTATGAAATGCCATACATTTTGTAGTGAGTTATTATGCACTTCTAGGCCATATTTATATAGTTGAACTTATTTTCTATTTTTCTTCATAATTTCTTAGGATTGTTACAAAGTGAATTGATGATATTTGGTCATTGTACATTTTGATATAATGCATAATCTATGGAGCAAACCTAATGATTGTGTTCATAACAATTATCTTATTGCTATCAAAATAAATTCAAGATACTTCCATATGATCATAATTGAAAATCTTTTGCATGCAACTTTAGGAAAACTAGTATTCAAATTTCATTATGATTTCCATTTCATGATTTAAAACTAAATACGAATTCATTATCTACTAAATGCATATTTCTACAACCATGTATGAATCAAGATTGATCATCAATGCATCTAATTATCCTATGAACATGGAGAATAATAGAATAACAATGGATAGACTTATTTACATCATACTAATGCCTACAATGAAGCTTAACTCTTCTCTTCAATACATTCATTTCCAAGGCTATGAACCAGAAATATCACTACAATAAATCTTTCTTTCATGATTCCCACAAGCTTTCATTCCACATCTATCAAGCATGCACATAAGGTGGTCGAAACAACATATCAAGATATACAATGAAGGGACCTTTTTACAATACATAGATGATTCATAATCTCTCTAATGATAAACAAATGAGATTAATATCAACACACTTACAATAAAAACTAATTCACATAACAAGATAGAGTGTATTTCTCCATTTCCATCACAATGCAATAGAGTCTTCTTCTCCTATGAAATGAATAGGTTACATGAAATCCAAGTTTCCAAGTTCATCAAGTAAACTTGCAAAATAAAAACAAAAATGGGGAACCATGGAGGCTCACCTCCCACCCTAGGCCTAATGAGACCACCCACCAAGCTTGGGGAAACAAGGCACAAATAGTTGCACACCTTCACATTCACATGTTATGCAAACTATAACAACACAAAGATAACACTTCACAATACACCCCATACAAAAGCTTGCACATAGATTATTTCATAGAATCAAGATATAGGGTGAAGGTGGGCTCTCTCCATGAGGAGAATTTCAAATCTATGAATCACATATATTCACATATTCTCATAAGTCACATGCCCTTTCAAGGCTTGACAATGTTTTCCTTATTCATACACCTCCTTATACCTCCCAAGAATGCAAGTAATCATGAAGACCATACTCCATTGAAACACATCAAAATCATCTCCACACATGGGAGAGTTTTCTCAACTACATGGGTGAGCCCAACTAATCCCTTCACCCAAGCATCTCTTCCCTCCCAAGGGTGAGTGATTCTTCACACCCATTTTACACAAACAACCAACATGAACAAAACAAGATTCAAGAAAGAAATTTCATAAACTTCTCACATTCAACACACATACAGCAAGATTCTTCACAAAACCACATCTACTCCATAACAAAGCTACAAGCGATGAAAGAACACCATATCAAATCTATGATGAAATAAATAGACACCATGGATCATGGATACCAACCTTACTCCAAGCAATGGCAATGAAATTTGTAGTAGAGCTCCTTATCCTCTTCCACCAAACCCTAAATGTCTCTAAAGTTAGAGAGTGGGCAAGTGGGTTCCTTTTTTGGCCATGCCTCTATATATGACTCCCATTTTTAGATTCAATATAAAATGTATTCTTTTTAGGGCCTCCTAGGTCTTTTGGGCACCCTAGTGGTCACTATTAGCCCCTTAACTTATAGAATTATCATGGGTAGTGTTTATTTTCATCACGAATTCACCTTACACTTAGTACATTTGACCTCATTTTTTGACCAATATTGGTCAAAATTTTGACCCAAGGTGGTCTAAATTTTGGCCAACCAGTTGGTTGAAGTTTTTCTCATCAAAATTTTGACCAGCTTTTTGGTTGGTCAAAATTTTGACCAATATGTTGGTCAAAAACTTTTAGAATATTGGCTGCTATTTCTACCAAGAATTGGTCAAAATTTTGACCAATGTCTTGTAGAAAACTGCCACACATTGGTCAAAATTTTGACCAATACATTGGTCAAAACTTCTAAAGGGTTGGTCAAAATTTCAACCAATGCAAGGTAGAAAACTTTCTGGCATTGGTTGAAAGTTCGACCAATGCTGGTCGAAAACTTTCTAGCATTGGTCAAAATTTTGACCAATGCTAGTACAAAACTTTTTGGCATTGGTCAAAATTTCAACCAATGCCTAGGTGTAAATTTTTTTTAGGCATTCTATAAAATAGTTCACATGTGTTGCGTATGATTTGATATTTTCAATGCATCCTACACTCTCTCATCTGGCTAATAATGGATTATAGAGAGTGATTTGAAATGATGATGCTAAAAAACAAACACAATCAAATCCAAAATGAACTTGCATTACAAATGATTACAAAAATTTGATATTGTTAATTTTGCATGCATGTCTATAGGGCAATCACAACTTAAACATACATAAATCTCTATTTATGTATGTTTAAGTTGTGATTGTCCTAGTAGACATGCATGCAAAATTAACAATATCAAATTTTTGAAATCCTTTTGTAATGCAAGTTCATTTTGGATTTGATTGTGTGTGTTTTTTAGCATCATCATTTTAGATCACTCTCTATAATCCATCATCAGCCAGATGAGAGAGTGCAGGATGCATGAAAAATGTCAAATCATATGCAATGCATGTGAACTATTTTATAGAATGGCTAAAAGAAGCTAAGAATATTGAAATGAAAGTATAACAAATCAAGCATTAAATATGGCTTTCCTCTTCATAGATTTTAGATCATCACTATCTGCAGAACTTTTAGCCAATGCATCACTATAATCAGCCTCAAAAAACTAAAACAATTATATTCAACATTGAAAATAGAAGAACATCTGAACAAAATTTATATGTTAACCTTTGCTATGTGTATAACGGTGACTATAGCCTCCCATTTTCATATTTTCCACATGCATCTTAACCTTTCCTGGTTCAAGCTTCTAAGTTCCACCTTTTACCTTTTGCTTTCAAGATTTAGGGTTCATGCATGTGCATTTCTAAATAACCACAAGGAAAAGTTGGATTTTTCAAAGATATGAGAGCAACAATTCAATTTTCTTAAAAACTTGGAAAATTTCCAACTCAGTCAGAATCCTACCATGAGCTAGAAATTGAATTCCAGCTCAAGGTCAGAATCTAACCATGAGTTGAAATTCAATTTCCAAATAGTCACCAATTCGCACCCTAGTTTGGAGGCATGCCAAGGTGTTAGAAGATGAAGTTGGGCTTTAAATGAATAAGAAAACTAGTGTGAGTGGAGACGGAGGTGAATAAACTAAGTTTTTATGGATGATAATCAGATTTCAAAATTAAAAAACACACTTTGGTCATGCTTGGTCAATGCTTCCTTCACTTCCTTGTCTGAAAGATCTAGTTTAACCTTTCTCAAGGATTGTTCCCTAATATCCCTAGCATCTACTACAACATTATTCCATTGAGGTACAACTTCCTTAATTATAGCATCTAGAACTTAGTTTTTCAATTCACTTGAAGCATATTTCCATTTAGAAATTTTTTATTTATGAGGTTTTTTTGGCAATGAACACTTTCTGATGATATTTCTATGGAAGTTTAACAAAAAAAAGTTATCTCTACTAGAGTTTAAGGACCTAGTACGATCAATGTATTGTTGGAAAGCAATGCAAATGAAATTCCTAGAGGATATTTGAATAAAAAGTTTCAAAACTCTTCACCGCTTTTAGTACATTGGCCTATCTCAGAATAGAGCTATGAGTGGTAGTTGGAAGCCTGGATAAAGTCCTGTAGAAACTTATTGAGAAAAAAGAATAACTTTGTTGTGTAAATAATTTCACAGAATGAGAGCTAAGGTAAACTTCCAATGAGGATCTAACAAGTGAGCAACCATATCAGTTCATATATTTCTAGATCATGAAGACCATGGTTTGTTATTATTTTTGTATTAATTATTTTTTACTACTATAAACCAGTGAGGCCAGAAATGGAGGAACTAAACTAGCAGCCTAGCAGGATTTGAATCTTAATGGAAAGAACAACACCACTATTTAACCATCACAACATGCCAATGTGGGATTTTTTTTTAAGGTTTCGTCTAGGATTGATAAGGCCAAGTTTTTGTGTACAAAATTGGCATACTATGGTTTGAATTTTAGCTCTTAATTTTCTATTTATTAATGTATTATCAATCCTACACACAAATTAGGTTGACAAATAAGGTAATTTTTACATTACACTGTAGTAGGATTCAGCTGCATAGTTTTTTGAATCAAAGTTGTTGACCCATAATTCATCAAATGCAGATTGTGGAAAACCATCCTGTGGGCATGAATGGTCCACCTATCACTTTTCAATTCAGGCAATGCTATGAGGGGTAAGCATCAAGACTTCCCAAGAGGTGACTTATCTTGGAACTACTCCAACTAAGAATCATTAGTCTTGTACAAGGATCGGTGACCTTGTGATATATCATGATGTTTCACCCTTGTAAGCATCACCTAGATGCAATAGATGGTAGGTTGACCATTCATGCCCATAAGAACACAACTGACAAAATATGGATCAATAAGTTTGACTTGAAAGATACATAGTTTAATCCTAATAGAATACCATAAAAATCAGTCCTCTAAAATATGTATATATGATATCATTTGTTTGTATTGTATGTGTCTTCTTCGACACCATTCTATTGCTTTGTACATATGATGTTATTTGTGTGTATTGTATTTATCTTCCTCCACAACCATAGTAAATACCATATTGCAACATAAGACCTTTATATGAATGTCATACATAGAAACCCATAGAAATGCAAGAACAATTTTCCAGTTGCGAAAAAAAAGTTGTACAAATATAATCTTCAGAATCTTAAATAGTGAAGAAAAGATATATTGAGACTAAGCCATGTGAAAGCCTCATATACAATTAGTTGATGAGTAGGATATGTCAATTGATCTACAATATTATATCTATAAGCATGCTTAAATAGGAAGATGCCCTTATAAAAACTTAGCCTTGCTAAGGATGCAGTTTCTTTATTGTCAAACAAGATTTCAACTTGATGTAATTTAATGATATTAAATATGCTCTATCACAAATCATGCAACACAGGAAGCAATTTGAATTGCACAAAACCTTACAACAATTAGGAAGGTCCTAAAATCAATCAAAATAATTATTCATATGCTTGCAATAATTAGTCTCAAAAGAGCATTCAAATGCTAATGAAAACTATTCAAAGTGTTGTATAACAAGAATGGCATATTGAGCATAATAGTAAATTTAACAGTTGGGAAGTGACATAATATAAATGTACCTCTTCAAATATAAGCATTTTGGTAATTCTTTATGTCTTGTTAGATAAATATGTAATCATGTTTAGCAAATAGAAATCCAAAACTAGTAACATACATTACAAAAATCAAAAATTTCCCAACATGATGGGAATAAAAGGATCACTAATTTTAGTATCCCAACGTTTTTGAGTTCCATTCCATTAGAAGTGAGCTATTTGTGCACAATAAATAACTTTTCCCTGCCTCAAAGAATTCTTTCAATATTATGATACATGTAAACACTATATCCATTGTGACACATATTTGAGGGAAATGAGAAAAATTTAAGATGCAATATAGATAAACATTCATTACCCAAACTCTATATTAAATTGATTTTATACCAGAAACCATGTTGTTAATTCACTCCCTAATATGTCCAGTTGTTGTACCCAGCAAAGGAGCTAGCTATTAGCACATCACAAATTGTAGTTTCCCAATCATGTGTAAAAAGAATGAGATGATTAGAGGTATGAGAATAAGATGATACCATTGCAATGCAATTTTAATAGGTGTTGTGAGACATGAAGTGAAGATATCAACTAGAATTTGAGCACTCTAAGGAAGAATCTCATCTGCTCCACAAGTTGCAAGTAATATACAATCCTTCATTGCGACTACAAAAGAAATACCAGAACCCCAATCTTGATGCTACAAGTCAACCAAAGACATTTTCAAGAAATATATTATATATACTCAAACAAAAATTAACTTATAAAGGGGCATATGTATCTATTTGGATTAATCATAGAAGATTTCATGCGCTTCACAATTTATTGAGTAAAACTTACCTCTAGAAAAGCATTCACAATCATACCAGCAACAAAACAATCAAACACATAAATTGAGGGTGTCCCAAGCCATGATTCTAATTCATAAACTGATAGGGTAATGTATTGTGTGTAATCTTGCACTCAAAAAAAAAAGCCTTCAGCCACCTAACAAGATTATAAGAGAATTAAGAATTAATTGCATAGATTTCAGACCTTTTGCAATGGCATATCTTTTTTAATCAATCTCCTCAATAAAAACTTTGATGTCTTCTTTTTTATTTAATGCTAATTTCAAAATTAATTGACTGGCACTTTTCACTATATAAGAAGAAGAAAATTACATTAACAACTAAAACAAGTGAACCCTAAATATAAAGTAAACATATTGCAGCAAAAACTTGAAGAAAAGAAAATACAAGTGTACTAACAAAAAAATTAAAAATTGAAACAAGTGAACCTTGACTATAAAAACAAGTAAAAAATCATTTAGTTGTGAAAATAAAAGTCATGTTGTTTATGGCTTATGTAAAAACAACTCAAGAGATGAAAACTATTTTCTTCATTGGAACTCATGTGGACTATTAAAACTCTCTTAAGTAAAAGCTCAGAAAAGGATGAACTGGACCAAAATGTTTCAGGAAGTATATACTAACCTAGCGAAAATGGATTAAGACAAGGATTTTTAAGTCCACGTGAACTATAAATTCAACAATTATAAATTAAAACACATAGATGATAGGGAACTCTAGAAATTTTTAAGGAGCAAGATTTTGATGTGGAGAAGATGGATAAGATGGAGGACGAAGTATACAGCATTTGCAAAACTTTGAAGCCAATAAATTGAGCTACAAAATAAGGATTATGGGGAAACAATGCCAGTGAGGATGTACAATGCTCCTGAGTCCTTATATTTATAAAAATGGATTGTGAATATGAATCCTCTCATCTGAAACTAGGAAGCTGGCACCAAGTCATTGACAATACTAATTTGTAGCACCAGTTGCACTCACATGCAAATCTATGAGATGTATTTTAGGAGAAAAATGAAAAGAGATGCTTCATGGTTCTCAAAGCACCTTCATGGATAATCTTTGCACATTTTGTCCAAAGCTCTTAGAAAAGACACATGGACATAAACATCAAAGCTACTTCCCACCACCATCTATCAAAAAAAGGTTGGGATAATAAATAGTATATAAATAAGATCCCAAAAAATATATACCATTGAACATCATTTCAATGAAAAGAAATATCTTCATAAAGCCCTCAAAAATGGCAATCAAGTTTGACAAATTTAAGAAAGAAGCAAGAATAGGTAGAAGAGGTAGAAGGAAGCTAAGGCCCAATAACAATATGGCTATAAAGATTGGGAAATTTAAGAAAGCTACAAGAAAATCAAGAATAGATAGAAGGGAACCAAGCCCCAATAATAAAAATTCATCATTGGTTCTAATATACACATTTTACAAGCTGTTATTTCAAGTTTACCAATGTTAACATCATTGAGTTTGAGTGTTCCGTCCAAATATTAGAATAAAGAGTGTGCATGCAGAAATCAAAAATAGGTTAAGCAATAGAACACAAAGCTATTACATCTGAATCATGAACAAACAATAAAATTGAATTTCTATACATACCAATCAAAACATATTTCTAATAATTTGAAAAAAAATGTAAAACAAAATATCACATAATAATTTTAGATTCCTAAGGTGTTCATTTTCCAAATTCATCTTAATGGTTAACTAGCATGTCACATGACACATCATCTAATAACCAAATTTTCATTTCATAAAATCTAAATATAGTCAACAACTTTATTGATAAATCAATTTCACATGAACCATAACAAATTTACCAAATAACTAACTTCACATAAGTTTTTCCAATGGCTAGAAGATTATTTAATATAGCAAAAATTGGGATGTAACAACTAGCCATTGACTGCGGTAACTTAGAAGCCCTTCTAAAAACCCAATTAATAAAATCACCTAGGTGGACAAATAATTTGAGCTGTAAATTAGCATCTACAGGAGCACCAATGGTAATGCAAATGTAAAGCCAAGTGAGCAGATTGTAAAGGCTCGACTTCCTTATCCCTTTGCACACATATACAGAAGAAGTCATCAAATAGGAGTGGAGGTGGTGGGGGGGAAGGTAAAAATTTAAAATGAAGAAACAACGATAATTTACTAAGGAATCTGACAACAGATGGGTCACAGGAATACACTATAGCAATTGAGCTATGGATACAATAAGAAATGATAATCCAATTAGTGGCTCATCCCATTAGCATATAAATTGCCTTATAGTCAACGAACAAGGATCATTGTATGAAATGGAGTAGTATATAACTAATGGAGACAATAGGTGAATTATTTTTCATTCATGAAAAATTGGGTGTTGATCAGTCAGGAGAGATCCTTTCTAGTCCCTGTATCTATGAAGACAACTATCATGTCATATTGTGCACTCTACAATCAATTGTTGACTCTATCTTTAGTGGCTATCAGAACTCAAGAAAGACAAGACATTCACATATACAGGCTTTTCCATCATCTAATGATTGAAATCATATCCTTGATTGTAGTTGATAGATGCATACTTTGGAGGTTGAACATGATTCATGATCTACAAACTTCTTAATTCACCCATTGCAATCAAAACATACAGAAGACCTTATGATCATACACATATACAGAGTGTGCATTTGCTATGTACCCAGGCACACAAATTAATACCCGCTAGCAAGCATATCACATATATAATTAAGAATTTTAAGAATGGTATTCATTGGCACTATGCTTCACATTGATTGCAGACCCAGTCTACATATAGTTCCTTGTTACAATTTTGATCCTATAAAGGTTCAATCACTAGGAAATAGAGAATAAATATGTAGTGACATACCTATCATCACTACTTTGTAGATATTATACATGAATGTTGTAGTGACAGACCTGTCATAACTGGTTTGTATTTCTATCCCTTATATTTTAATTGTTTGTGTATTGTTTCAGCATGTATAGATAGCTCATTATTTTTTATTATGGTCATGATTTGTGGGAGTAAAAGATCTATATAAAATTTTGGAAATGGATCTTTATTAAAAAATTGTAAATTTGTAGATTGATGAATGGCTAGAATATGCCCCCATCTTTTCCTCTGGAGCTGACTTTGAAAAAGCATGCACTAACGTGGATAGCTATCTCTCACTGCACACATTCTTGGTTGGATATAATCTATCTGTAGTTGATATAGCAGTTTGGTCTAGTCTTGCAGGTATAGTTGTTTTATTAATTGTTAAGGCTTTTTATAATTGTAATCCTCTTTTCCTATAGTCAATACCAATTGAATCATGTTTTAGCCTATTATTTGTTATCTTCAAAAAATGTAGCCTGTATATTATTAAAATATTTTTTTATAACTTGCATATAACTTTTCTTTTTTTTGGTCCAAGGATGGGGCAAAGATGGGAAGGTATCTGCAAATCAAAGAAGTGTCAAATTTTAGCTAGATGGTTTAACTCAATATTGTCAAAGTATCTAGTACTCAGTCAAGTAGCTGATAAATATGTTGGTAGAAGAAGAATTGGTAAGATAAAGCCAATAAGTCTAAAAGGAAGTGAGCCTAATGGTATCAAAAGTGAAAGCAATGAGAAAGCAAAGAAGGAAGGTTCTTTTGACATTGATCTGCTGGATGCAGAAATTGGGAAAGTTTGTACTCAATTTCCTCCTAAGTTGAGTGGATATCTTCATATTGGACATGCAAAAGCTACTTTTTTAAACCAATACTTTGCTCAGAGGTATAAAGGGCACTTTATTGTATGCTTTGATGATACAAACCCTGCTAAAGAAAGCAACAAGTTTTTAGAGAACATATTGAATGACCTTGATATGCTAGGCATTAAAGGAGAAGGGCCTACATACACTTTAGATTATTTTCTGCAGTTAGTAGAGATGGTTAAGAAATTGATATTTGAGGGGAAGGCATATATGGATGACACACCATGAGAGCATATGCAAAAAGAGAGAATGGACAGAATTAAGTCCATCAATAGGAATAACTCTGTGGAGCAAAATATTTGTTTGTGGAAAGAAATGATTGTTGCTACTAAGAGGGGGATGCAATGTTGTCTAAGAGGTAAGCTGGATATGCAAGATGTTAACAAAACATTGCGGGATCCTATTTATTATAGATGCAATCTTATCCTCCATCACCATGTTGGATCTAAATACAAGATATATCCAACATATGATTTTGCATGCCCATATGTGGATAGCATTGAAGGTGTGACACATGCTCTTTGGTCAAGTGAGTACCATGATCATAATGAACAATATTACATGGTCTTAGAAGACATGGGTTTGTGGAAAGTACATGTGTGGGATTTTAGCCGTTTAAATTTTATTTATACTCTCCTAAGCAAATGAAAACTATAGTGGTTTGTAGATAATGGAAAAGTGGAGGGTTTGGATGATCCTTGCTTGCCACCAGTGCAAGGAACATTGTGGTGGAGATTGACAGTAGAGGCCTTAAAGAAATTTATTCTGTCACAAGTAAGTTTAAATGTTGGACTTTTTCTTTGGAACATTTTTTTCACTTAATTTTCTATAGTTTTCCATATAGATTCCTATAACCTATACCGATTAAAATTTTAAATCTAAGTTTTCTTTGGCACTTTTGTTTCTGGGAGCATCAAAAAATCTAAATCCAATAGAGTAGGACAAAATTTGGACAATGAATAAAAAAATCATTGACCTTGTCTATCCTAGACACACTGCTCTTTTTGAAAATCATGTTCTTCTATGCTTAACAAATGGGCCTTTTGTCAAAATTTGGGCTAGGTATAAAAAGTATGAAGGTGCTGGCAAGAAAGCAACTACTTACACAAAACACATTTAGTTGGAGAGTGTTGATGTTTCTCTTGTCTCAAAAGGTGAAGAGGTAACATTGATGGATTGGGGCAATGCCATAATAAAAAAATATTGAGAAGGAATCAAACAGTATTATTGTATGGCTTCATGGCATGCTCCATCTTGAAGGATCAGTTAAAAAAACAAAGCTAAAGTTGACTTGGCTACCAGAGATTCTAGAGCTTGTCAACTTGTCACTTGTTGAAGTTGACCATTTGATTACTAAAAAGAAGGTATATTTTTCACTGACTCAAAGCCTTTATGGTCAATAATGGATGAATTTATCTATGTTTCTATACATTGTGTTGGTATTTTACATTGATGTCCAAATATGACTCATTGCAAGCTATTGATATAGCTTTCAACAGTCTATTCGAACAAATATGTCCAATTTGGCTCTATATCACATACACACTAGCAGGGGAGCTCTCATAACTATCATTTGGTGTTAGTAAATGATCAAGCTGATTTAAACTTGTAGAATAGAATAACAATCTTAAGGGGTGAGGGATTAGTATTGTGCTTGAAAACTTGTACCAATTTATCTTTTCTGTTATAACTTTTTTTTTTAAATATCTCATTGCACAAAATATAATGTGGAAACCCAACTAGGGAAAAACCACAAACACAAAGGTTGCTAGGATCTATTGTCCTAATCCAGCTGTCTCAATGAACTTCACTTACAATTTTAAGGGCTCCAACCCTTAGGAACAACAATCCCCTTCTCAAAGCAACAACTCTGTCAATCTATGTATTATTTCAACCAAACTGAACCACAATTCAAAAATTCACTAGATAATTAATTTACAATCACAAATTTGAATGTCATTGATATGTTTCTATACTAATTTTCATTCAAAATTGATAATTCATAATCTGTATTTCTGAATAGTATAAACTGATAAATATATCATTGCCTTGCAAACTAATTGTGTACATAGAGCCTACAAATTCTTTTAGACTAAAATTAACTTACTAGAACAATGTTTTAGCATTCCTTTCTATTCTCTATATCTTCAAAATCAAATATCACTAAGCATTATACCTGTATTATTTTATAGAAATTCAATACCATAAAGTGATCCTTGTCAGTCTGTCTCTATGCTCCAGTAACTTCTAGACTTTGAGATTTCAATCACATTCTAATTCTCCAATTGTATCTTGCGATTTATTTTGGGTGTTTTGACTCTTACAATGAAAAGACGAGGTTTACATTGTACCCTAACTAAGATTAATGATATGGATACAATCAAGCCTCAATACTAAATCAAATGAGTTTTATTATTTGGGTATCTATTAAATGGATGAAGTTGATATTGTGTCTTAAGATTTGCTTGGAGTGTAGTGATGTTGTGTAGTGAAAGGACACAATTTAGATCATACCCTTACTAAAATTAATATTATAGACTCAATCAACCCTTACACTAACCAATGAATTTTGATTATTATTAAGTGGATGGGGTTGAAATTGCACCTTGAAAGAATTTGTAGTCCAAAGGCCTATCGATCCTTGATAATAAGTTGAAGAAGACCAATTATTTAAGTTTTTTTTTAATGAATTAGACATGGCCCAACATGGAAGCTATTCTATCCTTGACACAATATTTAAGAGGGTTGGTTATTTGTGGCCCTATAAAAGAGATGAAGGCAATGTCATAGAAAAGTTTAGATCAAGACAATGTTTAAAACAAATTTGATTGCATGAATACCCCTCAGTCCTTCATATTAGGTGTAAGGGGTTTTTATTATTTGTTTACTTATAAAAGGGAAAGGTCGAGATGGGGTAGACATTTGATATCCATCAATTACTAAAGAAATGGGGCTAGGATTGTGTATTAGTATAATTATTCAAGACCTTGTTAGAGAGATGATGTTGGGATCATCTAAAAAGAATTGATTATTTGTGCACTGGTCAAGATTATACCTCTAAGAAAATTAGTGGTATGGACACCCTTCATTTATTGGACCTAATTCAAAGAAGTTTGTTTGTTCATGCAACCATTAGAGGGACAGGGTATGATCTTTAGTGGCTTGGAGACCATAAGTTCCTCACACTAAGCCAAAGAAGTTTGATTATTCTTGTACTTGCTAAAAAGACAAGATTGAGATATACCCTAAAAGGAATTTGAAAATAAAGATGCTCATTGTTCCTTGACAATAAGTGGGGGATGTTGAGATAGCATCTTATTTGTGCTCTTGTAAAAGGAAGATGTTGAGATTGAACCTTGAGAGAATTTGGTGGTGTGAAGGCCTTTAGACATTGACACGAGTTGAAGAAGTTTGATTTTGTTCACATACCCATTAAGGGGATGAGAATGAAAGATACCTAAAAAGAGTTCAATGTTTGTTGCAGATCTCCGCTTTAATGCTCCTTCACCTACTTCTGCAAGTCTTGTACATAGCTAATGGCATCTCCAAAAATCAATGCCTTGTCTATCTACACAAGCAAAAATAGAACCCCCTTTAAGAACAAACAAATAGAGAACTTCACACAGAATCTTCAATAAATAGAAGAAAAAGAAACTAGAAAAGCAAATAAAACCCTAATTTGGAATACTACCTTGGTGATTTTGGGAACAAGAGCGCACAAAGCATAAAGCCTCTCATTCAGCTGGCCACAAGTGAAGTGATTCTACATTGCTCTTTAGATGTTGATTTGATGTCTCGGATTGAAAGAAGACCTCCTGGAAGAAGACCTCAATGCATGCCACAAGTTCTATAGAGTTTGTTTAATGCCACAAAGTGGTGCAAATGAGTCAAATTTGCAATGCTTACCACACTTGAAGGTTTGAGGGTTAAGTGGGAGATTAAGCATTCAACAGACCAAAGATGAAGCCCATGTTCGACATAACAATGAGTGTGCATAACAATGAAATAGGGAACAACCTTTTTCATTTTCAAAACAATTTTGAAATAGGGCACAAGAAATCTAAAACGTTTTAATAGATGGTCAAAAATTTTGGTCTAAAAATGGGGTCAAATGTACTAGTATTAGAGCTACTTTTTGGCCCTCACAATGCTAGGTAAAGTCAAATTTCAAGTTCCTATGATGGTAACCTTTGTCTTCCTTTCTTAATCAAGGTAATTAAGTCTCTTTCTTAATTAAGGAATTTAACTTAAGATAAGGTGGCTACATGATCCATCTTCCTATAACATGTCATTTTCACACAATGAGTACAAGTGTCAAGTGACGCACACAAAATTCACTATACATCACACATGACATGTTCTGAATCTACTCATGAAATACATACTACCCACATACATCTTGGATTTATAAAATAAACACATCACAACTAGGTTTACTAATCTTCTAAAGATTCATTTTGGCAGTGTCATATTAACATGTGTGTATACCTCGTTTCCTCGTTATGTTTTCCATGGTTCCTTCCCTACACACTAAACTCTAAATAATCCCATATAAAATACATATGAAAGTAAAGATACATGATAAATTTCATTATTCTCACATATAAAACATTTCATAATTGACTTCCTATTCTCCATCATTTGCTTACATACATTTAATCATTAAACCTCAAATTTTGAATATTACTAACTTTCCTAACAAAATCAATTTAAGAATTTTGAATCACAATATAATTCCATTTTCTATCATAGTAGTGAAGTACTAAACAAGTATCCATTAATTCATTGCTTATGCCAAATTAAGTCCTAATATAGATCATAATGGAAAATCACAAGGTAAATATCATCAAATAAGTAGCAAAATATATTGTCCATCAAGTATCAAAATATATGTCAAGATATCCAGTCCTAAATAACAACATAGAAATATAGTATCTATTCTATGATGGGTAGGGGTGAGGCCTCACAATTAGGTAGTTTTCTATAATTATGATATTGTAATACCCTAGTGCAACCTTTGTGTTATAGTTTATAGTTAATGTAAGGTTAACCTATATGCATCCTAACTCACTCCTTATATAGTTATGTTTAAAATCTTGTGACAATACTGGTGGCCATGCTACCTGTTGAATGAGTTTTATTTTTTTGTTGTTGTGCCAAGATCTCTCTATTTATATATATACATACATATACACACATAAATAAATATACATATGTATATATGTATATACATACATACATACCTATGTACATACATATACAGAGATCACAAGGGCACAACAACAAGATGCAAAGATCACAAAGGCATGACAATGAAATATTGTGATCACAAGGGCATGGCAACAAAATCCTAGATCTCTACTAATCTCCACAATCCACAAGATCTCTCTATATATATACATACATAAATATACATACATACATACATATATATATATATACCTACCTATATATACACATACATACGCACATACATCTATATATGCAATTTTATCACCTTGGAAAGTTGTATTTGATCCTACTAGTTGGGAATAGTTGATTGTTCATTTGATTGTACCTAATTTGATGATAGTTCTATAGGATTTTGTAATCAACCCAATTAATAAGAAACTAGACCAATTTAACTAGGTTATGGCTTGTTTCATTTTAAAAATATCTACTATGATATGTCTTTCTAAAATTTCTTTCCCATTTTTTGTGGTCTACAGTACTTTTGTGTAGGATCTTGAGCTAAGTTAGTTAGCATGGGTTGCATGAGTTTTATTGTTTTATTATTTGGATTCTAGAATATGGGCTTTTTTTTATCATTGGATTTGTTCAAATCCTTATTTTAATGAAGTAACAAAGTGGTTTTTAGGGTGGAAAGGACTATATAATGAAGAGGAAACTTGAAAACTTGAATGTTGAAATGCTGAAATCAAAGCTATCAAGGATCAAACACCTATGGAAAAGTTACAACACAATGTGAAGCTGATTTTAAATATAAACACACACAAAAAAATGTGACATATCATTCCTCTTTTTTTTAATTGTGGAGAGTTGTGTGCAAAAGAGGGTGAAGAGCTATGAACATTGGTGGAGATTTCATTGTCTTTCCCTTATGATCATTGCATTTTATTTCCATGCCCTTATGATCTCTACATTTTTTTGTTGTACCCTTATGATCTCTATGCCCTTGCTCTGTGATTTTGTTGTTATGGTGTACCCTTGTGATCTTTGTGCCCTTTGGAGCACTACAACATTTGGGGTCAAATTACGACAACAACTCGCAATGGTAGTGTAGTTTGTGGTGTTCAGGCCCAAATGTAGTAATGTTTGCTCTACAATTTTCTTCAAGGGGAGAAGAGGTACTTATGTAAATGTTCTTTTCTTTTCCTTCTAAACATGTATCTCTTTATATTTCCCCTAGTAGGTGATTCAAGAAGCTTCTCTTTATGTATATCTATGTGTATATATGCATACATACATACACACACATATGTGTGTATCTATGTATGTATGAGAAGCTTCTCTTTATGTATATGCTTATGTATATATACATAGATCTCTTTGTTTATATACATGCATACATACATAGACACACATATGTGTGTGTATGTTTATATACACATATATATACATATACATATGTATATGCATACATACAAATATTACATATACAAAGATCACAAGAGCATGACAACGAGATGTAGAGATACATATACATACATACATACTTCTTCATATGTAATTTTATCACTTTGGAAAATTGTATTTGATCTTTACTCAATCACCAAGAGATGATATAATTTGTAAGTACAAATTCTACATACTTAGTTTAGTATGAATAGTTTTGATTGAATTTGTCTGAGGAGTGTGAGTCTACTCATGATAATAATGGCTCCATGTATTGGGTCTTTAGAGGAGAGAGAATTATAAAAGACTAGATGTTGTTTATGGATATGGGATGTTTCATTTGTTTGAATGGATGATCGGGAAAGTTGCAAAAAATAAGGGTGTCAATTGCAAGAAGTTTCATTAATTTGATAAGGGAATCATCTTAAGTAGGATAATCAAAATTTCCATGTCCATCCTTATGATAGATGTCTCTATCTCATAATTGAAAATTACCTCAAATGACAAGTGACAAATTATTATATATATATATAATTAGAAGAGCATTCACCTATAATATTTTTAAAGGACAAAAATATAATTTGGTGGAAAAAGCCATGAACTATGTGGCTCCACATTGTGACTACTCCACTGCCCAGTAGTGGAAACTCTTCACGTTACATATGAAGATCTTGAAATTAAAGAAGATAACTATCAAAGATCTATATTTATATTTTAGTGATAACAAATATACAGTCTAATTTTAAGAAAAATAATAGCCTTAAATAGATATGATTAAATAAAATAAACAAGAGTACTAGTTGTAGCTGTATAATTCTAGTATTATTGATTATGTTAAACAAAACGTTCAATAAATAGTTATGAAGTAACATAAATAAATCATCTGCTCGATCCTATTATGACTTAATGTGAATACATATGATCATTACCTAGACAATATTATGCACGAGATCTTTACTCAATCACCAAGAGATAATATAATCTGTAAGTACATATTTTTGCATACTTAGTTTGGTATGAATAAATTCAATTGAATACAAGGATAATTTCTTGTGTGAATTCAAGACATGAATGATTAATTTAATTTAGCACAAGTACTATGCAAGTGGGTATGTGTGCATGTAAAGTAGTTCACATAGTGAACTGATTTACATACATACAAGCACATATGCATACAATCATCATAATTAGTTATCCTTGAATTTGACCAAAGCTATTATCTATGAACAAGAGATACATGTTTAGAAGGAAAAGAAATGAAAAATTACATAGGAGCCTCTTCTCCCCTTGAAGAAAATCATAGAGCAAGGGCATGGAGATCACAAGGGAACAACAACAAAATCCTAGATATCCACTAATCTCCACCAACGTTCAGTTCTCTCCACCCTCAGTAGGAGCTTTCCACCCTCTTTCATGTGCAACTCTCCACAATAAATCAAAACAAATGGGAAATGATTAATATCATGTTTTCTTTTCTTTTCTTTTTTGTTTATAATCCACTATCCAGAAGATACACACACACACACACACACACACACACACACACACACACACACACACACACACACACATACATGCATGCATGCATATATACATACATACATGAAAATCTTTCACAAACTTTGTTCTTATGCATCTTATTCATATAGAAATGAACTTTTAGCACACATTTATGTAAGGAACTATTGTATGATGTATCATTTAAGAATACAGTTCCATACATACCTCTTTTGCTTAGTTACATATGACATGATCACCTTCTCCATTAGATTGGGTGACCTCAACTCCATTAACTCCACTATTTTCATCTTCTAGTTTTTTTTTCCCATTTCTTATTCATTTCATTCCTCACTTGCTCAATATCCACTTTGCATTTTCCTTTGTCCTTTGTCAGATTGTTTGAATATAGTTGAGTCCCATAATTCTTGCTTTGATGTCCAAACTTATGACATTTGGAACATGCATTGTTAGGTAATAATTCTTCTTTCTCTAGTTTTTCCAATAGGGTCTTTGATTTGCATTCAAATGCTCTATGCGCATATTTTTGACAATTGTAGTAGTATCCTTCAAATCTAGGTGTAGTAGGTGCATTTCTCAATTTTAACCTACACTCATGTATTTGATGTCCTTGTTTCTTGTAATAAAAATAGTAACAAATAAACTTAGGTTTAGCATTTTGCATACCATGTTTTCTTTGATAGAAATTTGCAGTATGACCAATTTTTCCATAGTGATAGCAAGTTGGCTTGTCTTTTGGCTTTGCATTTCACATTTCTCCATTCCTTGATGATTCTCCTTTCTTAGTGCATGAATTTCCTAACCCTTTAGAACAACTTGATAACTTCACAAGTTCTTCAAAATATTTCATTTCTTTCTTTGGTTTGTTGAATTTCTCCATAGATTCCTTCTCATTCTTTAGTTCATTCTTCAATATCTCATTGTGAGATTTCAGACTTGCAATATCTATATCCTTGTGATTTAGTATCTAATTTGCAGTCATTCATTGATTCATCAAATCCATTTGTGTATTTGTGAGCTTGTACACATCTAATATCCTTTCTTCTAGTCTATTATCCATTACCCTCTTGTCATCTTCTGACATAGTTATGTCTTCTTCAACTTTCTTTCTTTCTTTAATCAATTCACATAGTCTCACTGATTGGATTTTATGTTCTCTTTTTAGTGCCCTTATCTCTTCATTGAGGATTTGGTTCCTTTCAAGTATTTCAGTAGATGCTTTGTCATTAGGATTGATTGGTACAAATAGTCCTTCAGTTTCAACTTCTTCATAAGAGAATTACTTTATCTGGAGGGCAATTTCCTTTCTCCTTTTTAGGGAATCCTTCAAATCTTTTGTTGGGTGCTCTAGTTTCTGCAATGTGAATTGGATTTTGATCACATGATTCTCAATACACTTGTCTAGTTTGAAAGCCTCCATCTTTCAAGACCTAATCTCCAAGCCTTTAAGCTTCTTTGAGAGAATTAGAGCTCTAATACCAATTGTTGATTTATGGAGGAGTAAATTAGATGTTGAGATGGGGTTGAATTAGAATCTATAACAATTTATACCTTTTCACAGATTCATCCACATCCAATAATAACTTATGCATGCAAATCTATAAGTGTATACTTGTTGTAACATGTAAATCAATTCAATCGCATGCATGAAAGTAATAACACATAACACAATAGTTGTTACCCAGAAACCCTCCAAGGTGAAGGTAAAACTAGGGTGGGGATGACACCGACAAATCTTCACTACTATAATAATAAAGTTAACTGGTTAAGGTCACAATGTTTGACCATAACATATGATCTAGTCTGTGAGGAGTCTATCCTGTTAAACACTTAAGAAATTGTTAGGTTTCACCTTATTAGAGGATTTGACACTTATAACTAAGTAAGGACTCTGTTAGGAGATTTACAAAGATCTTTTAAGACCACTTTGTTAAGAGTTTTACCCTAATTCAAATATGTTTAAAATACTTAAGTACCTAACTCTCAGTTTTCTCTACAAGTTGATTTTGAGTCTTCTCCTTTCTAACTAATCCTCTCCTTTGATTTGATGCTCTTGTCTTTCCCTTCCACTTTCATTGCTTATGAATTGGTCACTTTTTATGTTAGATGATAATAAAAACACTTGAATGACTTCTAATATTCTCCTCTATGATCTCCACACACACACACATGATCACTTCCAAACTTGATCTAGGTTAAGATCATCACTATCTAAAGATTCCATGAAGAGTCTTCTAGACAGTTCCATGTTTTGCCTCTTCATCCTGATTGTTGAACATACACATGGGGATATGTGATCTACACCATGTAAAATTTCTATAACTACCTCTTCAAAACATAAATAATCCTTCCAAGTCATCCTGAAAATTATTTTTCCTAAAACCATGTTCCATTCATGACTTTTATGTAGACTCTGCATTGCTCGACCTCTACTATTACTGGTGCTCGACATTTTTGTTTCTTGACCTTGATTAATCTTTTGATGCTCAGCATATACTATGCTTGGCACATACTAAATCACTTAGTACTTATATAATTGGAATTTCACTTGGTCGTTGAATGAGCTTGGTCCATATAGAAAAATGCTATTTGACCATACTTACTTAGCTTCTATAAAATTACTTAGTAAATACTATCTTATGTACTTGACTTCAGCCTATGTAGAGTAGCTCAGTCACAATGATGATTGTATGACTTTTCCTTGTAAATGACTAAGTGATTGACACTAATAGACAACAGTGGTTAGAGATACTAACATAAACATGGAGCCAAATAAGTCTTGATAGACGAAGGAGCTAGCTTAAATATTTGTAAGTTGAATTTGGTTTTTGCTCTAGGATATTTAGAAAATATAATGGACCCAAAGATAAAAGTTACAATAAAATCTTATCATGATGAAGAAAAATATTCCAAATATTTTGTTGTTTAATCAATAAAAGTGGGACAGATTCAAAAGAAAATACTATGTCAAGTCCCATATTTGAACATGTCCTACAATATATTATTAGTGAGACCATGGATCCATGAAATAAAAGTATTTACCTCAACTTATGATAAATGTTTAAAAAAATTCTTATTGTAGTCAATAGATAACCATTAGTGATGATCTTAATCCCTTCCAAATTAAAGCAATATCAAACTAGTAATGGAATCCTTGGTACCACATAATAGGGAAGTCTCTCTAATGACACGTCAAATAGAATAGAAAAAGAAGAAGCTTCTAATTTAAAAATCAATATCAAACGGAAGGAAAAAAGAACCCAGTTCCTCTACATCACCTAAGGATAAAAAGAAATAACCTAGTTCTTCCACATCAAAAAAGGGAAAAGGTAAGTCAAGCTCTTCAACATCCAAGAAAGGGAAAGAAAATTAGGATTCACATTGTTTCAAAATTGATAGCCTAATGAAGGATTTTGAGAATAAATGATAGAAAAATAGGATTTAAATTGTTTGGAGATGATTATCCTAATCAAGGATTTTTTAAATAAATTATAAATCAATGAAAATGGATTAGGAGACTATTCCATATCAATGAAAAGACTACCTCTTTCTACTAGATCTTATGGAAGACCATCTGCATAAATAGAACCTAAACCTCCCCAAATTTATAATGAAGATTTTGTGAGAGCTAGCACATAATAAAAAAATGAAGATAATGAAATCTTAAAGTGGTTGTATACAAATAAGGAGGAATATAATGAAAGACTCCAACATTTAAGCATTCCCACACATCAATATGAGATATAATTCCAAATAATGAAAAAGATGGGATATCAAGGATAAGGTCCTATTGAGAAGATAAATGAAGGAATTGTAAAACCCATCCAAGTTACTTTTAGATCTAGAAAAGATAAAATAGGAGTTGGCTATCTTGAAAAATAATATACCAATAAATGCTTACCTCATATCTATAAATAAATTATAAAAGTACAATCCTATAGTAATGACGGCTCCACAAAATGTGAGTGAGATTCATTATCACAAGAGTAATGTCATGATAAGGACATTGATGTTGTTCATTCCTATACGTCTACATGTTTTGAGCAAAAAAGATCCAATCAATTGTTGATAGAGAATAAAATACAACCATATATACCTTTATTCTTAGAGGGACACAATTTAGGGTATACAAGAAAATGTATTAAAATAATTAAAGTAATACTTTACTGAGGATGGATTGATTCCAATCTCTAGGGATCATCTTGAAGAGATTGCAACCAAATGGTGATTCTATTGCTATTTCCTTGCTAGTTGCTAGGGAGTTTTTAGTGGGAGTCCCAAGGGTGGATATTGCACAAATTGTGTCTTTTTTTTCCTATGATAAGGCTATTATTTGTAGAAATTGGTATCTCTCTTCCTATTATTTGGATTGTCTCTCAGGTTGTTATTTGTTCTTCCCCTGCATCTTTGCAAGGTGTTGATTGACCTATCTCTTAGGTCCCTTCTCCTAAGTGTGTTAGATCTACACTATTGTATTATTTACATTAGGAGGAATATGTTGTAATGATAGAATAGGGCTGGACTACAGTTAAAAGTAAAAAATCAAAATCCTCCTTTTCTTCTTTCAATATGACCCTTCACTCCCACAAGAAGTATCCCAAGGGAAAATACCAAATTCTTTATGGGTAGTGGGGCTAGTATTCTCTTTGGTCCCTTATAAATTTAAAAAAATTCTATACATGGTTTCATTTGTGCATCTATATTATTAGGTTGAGGGAGTCTAATGGTGTTCTCTTCTCTTTGTTTTGATCTAATTTATGGTGTTTTCTTTCAAGGAATACCATTTATTTTCTTTTTTTAGGAATTTAGGATCCCTTCAAAACATGTTTTGGCATTAATAAAAAATAACACACCATAGACCTTAATTACACACTGTATGACATTTATCATAAGATGATTATTACCTTAAACCTAGTTGACTTGAATCAAGCCCATGATCCTTTACCCTTTCTACATCCTAAGTTCATAGATTGGGATGAAACTAAACTTGTTGACATAGAGTATTTTTTCATTGACTAGTCTATAGATCTTTACCTTTACACTATTGAACTAGTAAACATCAATGAATATTATTAGGATGCAATGAACCAAGAAAGTATCAAGTCTCTTAGTTTGAAAAATAAAAATAGAATCAAAGACCTAATGGTGCAAACCACAATGTGGTTGTACTACATCTCAAAAAAAATAAAAATAAAAGCATATATCTGAAGGTGAAAACCTTATAGAGGCACTTAAGGATGAGAGAATTGAAACACTTCTTGAGCACTGTTTGGAGAGGTCATAAATTTAATTGAGCCATCAAAGAAAGTCAACATTGGAATAGAAGAAGCATGCAATGCCACACTAGGGAACCCATGCAAAACTAACCCAACTTTACACCAAGTTGATGTAATATTTTTATATAACAAACATAAATAAGAAATAAAAATATAGAAGCTAGTAAAAACTTGACTTAAGCTACCAACATTAACATAAGATAATACAATACATCAATGTTCCTAAAACTAGTTAAATATCCCAAGGGTAATAAAGTGTAGTTACTTTTAACTACATTAACTAAACTATAAATATAAACGATAAAAAATTAACATGATATATCTTAAATTCCTTTAGAAACCCAAACTAAAATGTGAACTATCTCTTTACTTAATTATAATGAAAATAATACATATCAATAAAGTACTAACATATACATTACAATCTAAATCATAAGATACAATCATTATAGCAATGTAAGAAAAGGTATAATCGAAAATGTACAATGATATATCATGGCATACATAATAATGCATCTCTCACTCCACATTTCAGAGAGATTAAAAAATGAATCAAGTCATAATACAATAATAGAATGTAATACATACTTCAACAGATGTCACAAATCACTACACCATAGAATACAAGATATACTTCTCATGGTGACAATATGAAATATCCAATAAATGAACAAGAAGATAGAAGCAAAAAGAATATAATACAAGCACATGATACAAAAATGTAAAACCTCAATAGAAATGTGAATCACTCATACCCGACCACTTGGAACCTAGAGTTCCACCCCACCATACTAAGGAGATAACACCAGCTCTCACTCCAAGAAACAATCAAGGAAGTAAGACTCATGAAAAGGTGCACATGTAAATATAAAATAAATGGTTATAAGGTTTAAATGATCAAGAAAAAAATCAAGTGTACCAAATGCAATATAGGAACCTAAGATATATATACATATACACACATATATACATATATATACATATACATATACATATATATACATATATATATATATACATATACATATATATACATATATATATATATATACATATACATATATATATACATATACATATATATATACATATATATATGTATATGTATATGTATATATATGTATATATATATATACACACACACACACACACACACACACACAGATATATATATATATATATATATATATATGGGGAATTATCATCACATATGTCAACTTCTAAGCTATCTTGACAGTCTCTCTTTAGACCCCAATGTTGAAGTGACCATATGTAGTATAAGTAATCCTTTTGTAGAGACAAATAAAACCAACTATGTCACACCTGAAAAAATCATGTTATCTCACTTGTATCCTCACATACATAGTATTACTCAAGGTATGGATGAGAGACACAATTAAATTATTAATGTTACTCTATAGATAAATTTATCAAGTTATCACTTTATTAAGTTACTTACAATGATTTATTCTAGAAACCACTCAAGCGCCTCAATTGCCCATTGTAAACTACTTCCCATCTATGCTTAGATGACCTACCCTAATGCTCCAACCAAAATAACCCAAGAGAAGATAAAACCAAAACTATAATATATTTCTCATAAATCAACTCATGAAAAACACTAAAGTAAATGTTAGAGCATAATAAAAAAATACCAAATCCTATACAAGGATCTAAACTGTCTACCCTATAATATACATTTGAATAAATCAAATAACAATGTTCATACCTCATCATATCACAAGATTAACGATCATCAAAATGAGTTTATCAATAGAATCTATCTCCAAACATAGAGAAACACAATTCAAAAGGTCATTGTAGAAATCATAGAACAATCCCAATAGAAGAAATAGGATAACCAAGTAAATTAATTCTCAACACAATAATTATTGTCACCTTTTTAGTTTCAATTGAAAATAATGATTGGGACTCAATAGAACACATACATAACTCATGTTAGAACTCAAAATATAGTAGCCAAATGTAACATAAAAATGATAGTGAATTTTATAAAGTATGATACCAAGAGAATAACATAAAATTGTGAAAGAACACAATCCTTTTTGGAAATGAGAAGGAGAAATTGAGAGGGGAGGGGTGAATTAGTTACTATAAAAACAAATCCAAGTCCCTTAATATGTCAACAAAACTGATTTAATACTATCACTCAGTTAGCATAGAGATAATTAGATCTTAAGATATTTAATGTTCTTTAACCATAAATAACTTAGTTGTAGAAGCATAAAGGAAATAACATGAACATAAGAGACACCAAGATTTAACATGGAAACCTAATTTGGGAAAACCACTAATTACAACTAGTTACTATTTTTCACTCTTATGAACTGAGCCCTGTTAGGAACCAACCCTATTAAAGGTTACAAAACACATTGTTAGGTGTGACCCTATTAGAGGATTTAAGTCACCTTGTTAAGAGTGGCCTTGTTAGAGGTCTTTAGACACTTCAATCTAGAAATGCCACCTTGATAGAGGATTTGCTAAATAGCTGTTAGGCCAACTTTGTTAGGAGATTTGATTCACTGCTACAATTATTAGAGAGTAACAATGATTGAATTTATTGCTGATGCAACTAAATTTTCTAATTTAGATCTTAGTTCTAGCTTGATAACTTGATCCTCCTTGATCAGAATGTTCTTTGCAGCTCTGTCAACTCGGATACTTTTTCCTCTTGCAGATATCCTTCCAAATTCACTTCCTTAATTCATCTTCTTTTATTCCATATTTCAAACCTCAACTTGACCTTTCATTTATATGATTCACCTTGTCAAGTCAAATTGAATACTCTTTTAATCTAATAATTATCATCCCTTCAGTCAACTTTTATTAGCAATAAATTTATTAGACTAAATATGCGGACAATCGGCTAATAAAAAATTGAGTACTCTGTAAACACAAAATATCTAATGTTAACTTACTCAACTTGGTCAATATAGACTTCATGGTGACTTTCCTTTGATAACCAATTAAGCTTGGTCAATGCAGACTTTGCTTCATTAACCAACTAAGCTCGGTCAATACTATCTCTGAACTTGGTTAAAATTGAATGCTCGGCATATACAAGAAACTATCTTCGATGCCTGAGTGAGCTCGGCTATCACTGACTACTTGGTAAAGGCTAGAAATTTTGTGTAACA